>WJFB01001325.1:0-33402 GCA_009870185.1 Pygmarrhopalites habei | reverse complement strand
AAAAAAATACTTTTTGTTATATTTACTATTTTACATTTTCAAATAATAATTATAGGCTACTCCGAAAAAGAAGGTTCGTCAAAGTCGTGAAATTGAGAATGGAGAGGCTGGTAGTTCAAAAGGTATTACCCCAAAGAAGAGACGGGTCTCATCCCTTGCTGAGAAAAAAAGCCACGCCAAGGCATTCAACCATGCTCCCCGAAAAGCGGCTGGTGTTTATCTGTTGGATCGTCCTACAAGTATATCAAGACCTGTAAGTTTACCATAATATCATTGTGTGTTACTTTACCTACACATGTATTTCACTAAATTCAATTTTAGAGGATACAATGACAGCACATCAAAAAATTTCATTACTAGAGTTATTTACCTTACTTACCAAGGTCAACGAATGAAATTGAGAAAATGCTATTCAAATGATTTTGTAAAATGATTGATGACTAACTTCATGTATATGAACTGTCATTGTAATATTGACAAAATATTTTTCCAAAAAGAAAAAATCATACCAATACAGTTTACCACTTTTTATATATGATTATTTATTTGATAGTAAGTTAAAATCTGATCATTCCAAATGCCAATTTTTGAACTTCATTTTTCTTCTAAATAGGACGCCGAGCCTCTAAATGTCTTCGATGTCAGTCAGACATTAAAGGACAAAAATATTACTCCCTCCACCCTTAAGGTAAAAACGTTATTAAATATAAACTAATGTAATCTTTTAGTGTTAAATAATACATGTAGGTAATAATGTGTTATTTTTCTTCTAGTTTGGATTTCTTGGCCTTGGAATTATGGGTTCCGGTATGGTCAAGAATTTGTTAAATTCTGGGCACAAAGTTATCGTTTGGAACCGTTCTCCAGAAAAGGTAAATAACATTTATTCACGGTCTCGTATTAATACTACTAGTGTAGGTAGTAGTAGATAGCTTTCAAATGATACGTTTTTTTTTCAAAGAAAAATCAGGGCAATTCTCCATACATACATTTTTCGATTAACATGATGTTGATTTTATTTCACAATATTTTATGATTATACATGCACATCTCATCGTTAATTTCTTTCCTCCTATAGTATATATAATTAGTAAGTAATACGTGGAATCTTTGAGTAATATCAGTAATGATAATAATAATAACATTTATCTCACTTCAAAGTTGAGTGAACAATTGAGAGGCTTAGAGCTGTAAGAGCCTTTGCTACTCTCCTCCTTCTTTGTCAAAGGCTCTTACAGCTCTAAGCCCCTCAATTGTTCAACTTCGACACAATATATACCAGCTAATATCGTAAAATTTCGAATCGGAATATATCTATATTATATATTTATTACAATATAGGATATAGATTTGAAAGCGAGTTCTTACGTTAGAGATCTAGACAAACTAAAACAGAACAAAAAACTGTACTTTTCTATAATATGGCGTTTGCAAGGATATTTTGAAGTAATATCTTTGTAACATTTAACGAACAGTAAAGATCCGCTATGTGTAGTTTACATGTACGATTCCATGTTCTTCCAAAGAACATTCTTTGACTAGTATATAAAGTTTAATCATAGCCTTGTGTTAATCTATTATTTATTTAATATACGCAAAATGTAGGTAGGAATAAGTAGTAGTAATAATTTTTCATCTCTCACAAAAAATTTCAACACTTTTACAATCAAAATATTCTTCTGAATCTTTATCTTTAATATATATATTCTTTGCTTGCCATTTCCTAAACTTTCAATATCATGGCTTTTTGTTGATATCATTAACCATCTCCAATTGATTTCTTTGATATATATTTCTTTAAACTTTTAAATAGGGTACATTATTATGATTATTATTTTCAAGAAATTCCTCAAAACCATGACTTCTTTTAGTTACCTAATATATATTATATATTCAAAGTTCTTTGTCAAAGGTAATTTCAGGAAACAACAATTATTTGCAAATTTTTTTCTTTTACTTTCTTAAAATACTAATACTATATAAATTCTTTTCATTTTGCTTAAAATGGCATACTTACGACATATATCATCATCTCCGGAGAAAAATATTGGACATATTGAAAGAGAGTTCAATACTATCGTGTTACATAATATGTCACTTTGAAGTTTTCCCCTCCCTCTTCCCCTCTTCTCATTTCCATTACACTACTAGTATAATATAAGTACAATGTCTTTAGTTACTACTGTCGTCGTCGGACTATTATCACTTCCGAAACAAAAAAAAAATCTTATAAATTTAATAATAAGTAGGAGAAACAAAAAAAAAATCTTATAAATTTAATAATAAGGTTTGACTATCTCCTTTTTTGAGCTTTCAGTTCTTCATTCTTTCCTTCCTGGTCTACATAATATGTATTGTTGTACACTTACATATTCAAACAGTTTAAAATTGCGAAACTAGATAATTAAATAAAATAAGTAAATATAGGTTTACAAGTTGTTTTAAAAATAGAGTTTCCTCACTTTCCCCATATCTGGTAATTATAGTTTCTACACAATAACATATTTAGGTATATATGGTAGGTAGGCTTGAGGCTGATCTTATATAACAAATTTATAGTTGCACCAAAGTCCAACATGGTCATAAGTATACCAACACAGGGTAAACTACCAAACCATAACAATATTTTTTTTCTCTTTACTTTTTGAAAAGTTGTTTGTAATCATCTCCTGTAAATAATTTTAGTAAATATGTGTTACAAACACATTTTTGTACTACACAATTTTGTGTTGTGAATAACACATACACACAACAACTTGTGATGTACACAGCCGCCGTCAACTAAAAGAGACATTTTAAAATTGTCTTTTGTTGTTAAAGCTTTCCTTAAAAACAACTTAAATGTTTGCGGATAATATTTAAGGTATACATGTATGATGGTCATGATTACATACAGCAAACAAGTATTTGACATTCATCTTTAAAAATGAGACGAGACAATTCTTTTATTAATGCTAAATAGTCATAATTTCCCTGTATTCTCCTCCTTGACAATTATAAGTGGAAACTAATAATTAAAATCAGGCTTATTTTAACGAATAATGACTTCCGCATCTAAATACTCAGTATCACTTGAAGAGGTGCTCTCTTGCTCTGCTTGAATGATGCATGAAGGAGCAGCAGCAGCTTGAGGTTGACTATCACTACTTCCTCTACTACAACCACTACTAGTACCTTGAGATTGAGAGATGACAATGTTAAATGGAGCAGCCATAAATTCTGGTGGTATCAATAGTGAAACATGTTCCATTTTCTCACAGAAAAAGGGATTCTTTTCCATATTATGTGGTGGAAAGGATGTTTCATCAATTGACTGGAATTCACTGATGTCTTCCAAATAGATAGAGTCAGTTCTTCCACAGGTACCAATACCTCGGCATGTATCCAAATTAAGCGTTCTTGGGAGATTTTCTAGGATTTTGTTCAAAGTTTGTGCTTGCCACTTGTAAGTCTCCCTAAATTTTAGTAATTGATGGCTACTAAATTTACAAACTCGATTGCGTTGGAACACGTAGTTTTCTCGAACTTTACATAATTGCTGACTTGAGTATCCAGAAACTTTTCGAACCTAGAGGAAAAAAGTGAATCAAAGTTACTAACTATTTGTGACAATGTATTATGATGATTCATATTTTCCATTGGAGATACTCCTCTATGCAGTTCTTTGTTTATAGTTATTACGATTTTTATTACCTGGTCGTAATACTGATCTCTTAAAGTGTGGAATTGATTTGTACCATACTCTTTTATGTCTGACAAGTTTTTGTATTGTGCTGCATAGCTCTCTCGTATTCTTTCCAATTGTGAAGTACAGTTGTCTTTAATTCTCCCAGCCTGTAGAAGCATAGAAAATAAATTAAATCAGACTATATCCATTATGCACTGAATAATCCTCCTATTGTATATTGTTGTTGTTGTTTGTAGTATCTCAGTAAGACTTAGACAATGTCAAGAGAGAGTTAAGATCAATGTCAGTAGGTGATTAGTAATTCTAATTGAGAATATTTCAGAATAATTTGAGAAAGATGGATAGACATTGACGAACAATGTGTGTGTGTGCTTACCTGCATAAGATAGTTATCACGAAGCCAATCAAGTTGAGAAGTCTTGTGTTGTTCCATACTCTCAAAGAATGCTCTGACACGTCTAGCTTGTTTGGTGTTACTGACAGAAATGCTTTCGATTCCACACCTGGAAATAAATACATCATATTAGTTAAGACATGAATTTGTTAGAGTGATACAATATAGTCATCAGGAGTAGTATTTGTAAAAAAATTTTTTTCTCTTTCTAAAATTACTTTCTGAGAAGACATCGAACAAAGTGAGTAATGATGACACAAAGTAGAAATGCAAAACTTGTTGCCCATCCAACTAGGAAGCTCATAAGTCTGACGCCAGAAAAAATGGTAGTGTCAAATCCAACATGGATGTAGTGTGTAATATTGAGCTTCTGATACTGGGCGATGCAGATGTACAGTCCAAAGTCACTTTTTGTTACATTATCAATTTGCAAGTTACCATTGTCGAGAACATGTAATCGATAAGCACTGGAATGCGGGTACGACGTAGTATTAAGGCCATTTTCTTCATCTTCTAGTTGTTGTTGTGCAAAGAGGACATCTTGATTGTAATTATTGGTGGAAGAAGTGAGACGCTGTTTCCCTGGTGTTATCCATGTAATGATTGGCCACTCATGTCCTTGTCTATGACCACGGAGAAGGGTGTTGAGTCCAATATGTGTATAATAAACATTTCGATATTTATTATAGATATTGGGTTGGCTACAGTTTAAGGATTTTAAGTAACCCAGGAGTGGAAGATGAGAGAAAGAAGAGAAACGAGACCCAGACTCGTCAAAATAACATCTCAAGTCAGAAGTATCATTTGTATTGCCTATTTTGATGTTTGTTGTTTCTTGCCAAGCAAGAAGCCATCGATCCTTGCAAGAACATGACCATTGGTTCCCTTGAAGTTGGACATTGGTGAGAGGGATGTGTGTAAGGGCTTCTGGAATGATGGTCATTTTATTATCACTTAGGTCAAAATATTCAACAGACTGGAGAGTATTAATAAGTTTCTCCATTTCCATCTGTGAGGTAGCACTAGTCTCAGAATTCAGAAAAGTTCCATCAGTCCAGGTATTCTTCATGTTGAGAGTTGTGAGTCGTCGATTATTCTCAAAATATGGTTCAAAGAATTGTATGACATTGTTGTGAGAAATGTCAATGGTCTGAATCTTTTTGAGGGGATTGAAAACTTCTGTGTCAATGTACCGGATATTATTTTGACTAACATTTAGGATTATTAATGAACCAAGACCAACAAAGACTTCTTCTTGAAGATGTTCAATAGAATTTTGAGAAAAATCTAAAATTTGTAAATTTGGAAGATTTTCCATAAATCTCGCTGGAATTGTCTTAATATTGTTACTAGATAAATTCAATGTTTCCAGAGTAGAAGACAAATGAGCAAAGTTTTCTGGATTTAGAGTTGAAACTGAGCTGTTGACTATTGTGATATGGCTTACAATAGGCAGTGATTGAATGATAAGATTGGCCAACTTGGAGGAGCTACTACTACTGTCACAAAAAATAATTTTAAGGCTGTTTAAATTTTTCAAATGAGCAAAATTTCCTAATACTTTGGTCGGTCCGTCTGAGATGGGTGTAATAACGGACGTCGATGGATGAACTTTAGCATTAGTAATTTCAACTCGTTCGAGGCTCTTTTCAGCCAATTGAATGATGTTTGAATTCAATATTGAAATTGGGTCTACCAGACTGTCATGAATCTCCAGACTGACCAATGTTTCATCATATTCTAGTTGTGGAAAAAATTTTGGTATTGTCTTTGATGTCAAAGTTGCATTTTGAATTATTAAATACTCAACTCCATTGGACAAATCCACAGTACTGGAATCAGGTTGTTGTTCATCATGATGACTGAAAGGCAGTTTTTCATCAAGTTTTTCTTCTTCCCTTCCTCCACACTTGATTGTTAACTTTTTCCTTTTTGATTCGTAGGTACAACGGCATTGCTCTGGACAGGTGTAGATATTACCATTGAATGGTGGAAATTGTTGTAATAATAATTTTGTGTCTTCATGTTGTATACTAGTATTGACGTTTTTTGTATTGTTGATACTAGAACTGTTGTTGATGGTAGTAGTAGTAGTCGTTGAAAACACTTCTTGACTTTCTCCTAATTGAAGACAAAATAATATTATTACGAATATTGAGAATGAACGGTGAAGGTTGATTATTATTGATGGAGGGGAATAGCACAGTTTCAACTCCATAGTTTCACCACCTAACACCAAGATAGGTGTTAAAAATGTCTTATACGTTTGTCAGCTCGCCATGTTTTTGTGTTTATTGAACAGGCCAACACTTAATTGTCTCTACATATTTTGAGAGACAATTTTTAATATTTCTAAAAATTGTCTCTACGACTGAAATGAGAACGATCGATAGTAAATATACGGTGTGTGTGTGTGTATGTGTGGTCTTACATAGGTTGGCAACTGAATTTGTACAGTGGCAACCTTTAGGAGGGTTCGAGGGGTCTTAGCTGAGATGGCGACTCCTTGAACTCGTTTGAACCAGAGCCTGTTTTTCATATCACTTTATTTGGGAAGGAAGGTTGAGGGTTATGGCAACATACGTAGTACTCCAGAGTGAGATTGACAGAGAGACGTAGAATCTTTTTTTGGAGAATGCTAATATGATAAATGTTAATGATGAATAATAATGACTGTTGTTGTCATTGTGTGCTCTTTACATGTTGTTTTTTCTTTTGATATCTAGTGCAAGGACTTTGTACAAGCTGGAGCAGATCATGGCTTAACACCGTCTGATGTAATTTCAGCTGCGGACATAACGTTTGCATGTGTCTCGGATCCTCAAGCTGCCAAAGATGTACATTTTTATTCAACATTCCACAAATTATTTACCGTGTATTATTTAGTTCATAGGACAAAAGGTCATACTAGGACGCACATGTAATCATACACATTTTTTTTTCTTTTTAGATGGTTTTTGGCAATTGTGGTGTACTCCAAGAGATAACAGCTAGCAAAGGCTACGTTGAGATGACGGGTACAGATTCTGAGACGTCACAAGATATTGCAGAGGCAATAGGTTCCAAAGGTGGGAGATATTTGGAAGCTCAAGTTCAGGGGAGTAAGACAGAGTCTCAAGAAGGCACGCTCCTTATATTAGCTGCAGGGGATAGATCTCTGTTTGAAGATATCCAGTCTCCACTCAAAGCTATGGGAAAACATGCATTTTACCTTGGTAAAATATATTGTCAATTAATTGTTGTCAAAATATTAAAATTGATTGACAGTGACTCTAAGAAGATGTTTCCAAAATTATGTTTTTATAGGAGAAGTTGGTAACGCATCAAAGATGAATTTAGTGTTGCAACTTATTTCTGGAGTTAGTCTATCTGCACTTGCTGAAGGAATGGCGTTGGCCGACCGAGCTGGTCTTCAACAGAAAGACGTGATGGAGATTTTGAATTTAACATCACTGGCTTGTCCCATATTCCAAAATAAAGGCTCAGGTGAGGGATATTTTCATTAAAACTCTTGTAAGATGTACAATTTTTTCAATACAATCTTAACGCAGTGCTTATAAGTTGTGTCTCGCAATGCCCCCATTTACTTTCATTTGTCCATAGTATTTAGTTCTATTGTTCAAGTATATTAATAAATTAATGTTTATTATTCATTATAGCCATTATCGATGGGAATTTCCCCACACATCTCCCTCTGCAACATATGCAGAAAGACTTGAACCTAGCCCTTGGTATGGGTCACCAACTGGAGCAACCACTTCCTCTTGCTGCTTCAGCGAATGAAGTGTTTAAGCACGCAAGGCGCCTTGGGTATGGAGAACACGATGTTGCAGCAATTTATATCAGGTAAGTATATTTTTTGAAATACACAAGCTTGACTTGTTGAAAGCTGACACAAATTTGGAAATCAATTATTTTGTTCTTCATTTTTAGGGCACGCTTCTAGGGGTCTCCAGGACCGTGACCGACAAATTATAGACGAAAGAAGATTCATTTATATAGTTATGAATTTTATAAATATAAGAAAAATATATGTATGACGTACCAGATTTCCCTATAATTATTACTGACCTTTTGACTTTACCCATATTAGCAAACAATATGAACTGATGCAAAATATTAGTTTTCTTTAATTTGTGATTCAAAACGCTGACTATAACGTTTTTACAAGGTTTGAGAGATAGGTAAAATATTCAACTTCTGTTCCTCCTCTTCGTAAAGCTACCGATGGTTTTTTACATCAGAGGAAATTTGTCAGGACAAATCTGATGAGTTCATGAAATATTATAAACACATATAACTAATTAGACCATGTATAGCATTCAATCATAGTATGTATAAAATACTCCAAACTCAAATTTAGTTGGATGTATGATTATTATTATTACCTATATTATTGCTTACGGAGCATTCAGAAGCAAATACTTTAAATTTATTTGTTTTTTTATTTACAAATGTAGTTTAAAGTTAACAACTATGTTTTTGTGTAACATGAATATATAATAGATTTTAAAAAGAATTATCGTTAAGTTTTTCAGATTTTTTGTTGTCGTCTTTGTTTTCAAAAATTAGTTGCTTTAATTAGTGAAATTTGAATTCTTTTTGTTCAAATGATTGCATTTAAAAGTTCTAAACATTCAATGTTGTAGGACTCGTGGAAGTGATGATACGATGTAGAATTTTTCTCTGTATCTAATGATTGTCTATTTATTATTGTTATTATTATTTAATGTTACAAAAATATTTTTATTTATGTCAAGAGTGTTGGTTGAATATAATAATTGTTATTGTGGAACCCCTTCCAAATTTTTGTAAAAATATTGTGAACCAAGAAAGCTGGTCATGCAGCTAGGAAGAACTAGGAAATTTCATGATCTCAGATTTTATCTTTGAAATCAATATTACTACCAAAGTAGAGAAACATGTGGAAAAAGAAAAATGAGAAAATGATAGATTAAAATTGGCTTTATTATATAGCATGATTAATTAATTCATGTTCTCTACTAATTTCTTTTGAAAGGGTAGTCCTAACACTTAAAAAGATTTCCCCTCACATCGACTTCCACGAAATCCATTTGAAGAATTTACAATAATTGTTTATGATGAATTTGGTAGTTTGTTATTGTTGGGCCAAGGAAGTTGCCCCTATAAAAATAAGAATATGTATAAGAATGTAATACTTAAAATATCCCCAAATGTGGCACATTGAGAGATTTTATGAACATCGATTGTATTATGGTATTTTTACGCTAATAGAAGTCTGACAACCATTTAGGTAAAACACACAATATTTGTATGTACATGATTAGAATCCCAAGTCTTCTACTAACGTGAGGTACACATGTTACTAAGAAACCTTGTTGCCTGCTTTTGTTTAAATTTATTTTTCAGAGTAAGAAATTATACAGCATTTCATTACTTACACGTAAATGATTATGAAAAAAAGAAGGATAGTGCACTGCTAGGCAAAAATTTACGAATCACTTTGTATATGTAAATTTTGTTGTTATAATATACATAGCATAAAATAAATTAAATATAGAAAAAAAGTAATAACAGATTATAATATATTAAATATATATACAGTACATATATGATATATATAATGTATCTTATACACATACATACATATGACATCCTAATCTATACAACTATGTTTATTATGAAATAATGTTTATAATTAAAAATAAATTGCGTGTGTGTGCAAACTATTAGAACTGATTGGTCATACCATTTATGCTGGTGAATAAAAAAGGA
The DNA here is from genome assembly GCA_009870185.1 of Pygmarrhopalites habei. Classification (NCBI taxonomy): domain Eukaryota; kingdom Metazoa; phylum Arthropoda; class Collembola; order Symphypleona; family Arrhopalitidae; genus Pygmarrhopalites; species Pygmarrhopalites habei. The sequence continues at coordinate 23,563 of WJFB01001325.1, read as the reverse complement.
ACAATAAAATCGTCATACTTGCTGAGTTTACTTTTCGTTTTTTGAAAGCAAATCTTCAACATATTACTTACTTCTGTATATAAATTTATTTATGACAAAAACAATAGATTATCTGGTTTATCATAATTATAAAGTGTACTGGAAGTGGGGGGAATTGACACACAATGAGTAATTTTCCTGGAATTCCGTGGAGAGATGCGTAATTTTGGAAGTGTCTCCAAGGAGTGAGTTGTAATTGTCATGCAGGGTGTGTAAAGTATAAGAGATGTTGAGAGATAGGAACGAGTAATCGGAGACTCTCTGGATTCACGGATAGCGAGAGTGAAGGGAGGGTTAGTTTGACATGCTGTGGCCGAGTCGTGTAGAAGAGGCAAATTTTAATCTAGAGTCCATCCGTCAAATCATTTTCCCTACACACACCATGTATACTACACTCATGTAGTGATGATGTGTAGTCAATGAATAAAATAAAGACATTTTGCGGGGAGGCAGCGGGTGTCCACCGAATGAATTGAATTGGTTTGACGCTTTGTTTGTATAATTCCCCTGTCCCCTCTCTTTCGGGAGTGGTGACTCAAATAAGTATAGTATAGAATTCATGTGATGGGATAATGAAGTGAGATCGTTTGTATTTCATGGAGAGACTCCTGGAGACAGGGAGGAAAAAGGTTGGAAAAGGAGGAACGAGGAGGGCCAGACATCAATGGGGAACCTTTGAGTCACAGGTGAATATGAATGGAATCTTCATCCCTGTCCTCACCAAGGGGAAGCATTTCCTCGTGGCACTTTTCTACTTCTTTCATCCTCTTAATCTTTGCATTTACTGTGTGTGTGTCTTTCAACACACATAGTGTAGTACACATCCCCGACTTGTACCTTTTTCTTCTCGACTGAATGGACAGCAACAGGATTCCAAAAGTAATTCTAGCGTCGGTTTCCTTAATTGTGGCTTGTGTTTGCTTTGCTTTGATTTCCCCTTTGGCCGAACCGCTGAGCTTCTGTGTAATTCCTTGCAAGGAAAATCAAATTCCTGCTGTGGATCAATTCACATGTAAAGACTACCTCTCGGTGTCTCTCTTGTCATGTCAATTCAATTCTTGTACATGACCACTGATACTGTAGTTTTCATTTTCCCAGGGAAATTCCCTCACACTATGGGTACTGAATTCAACCTAGTAGGCCCTGCCCTGTGTGTGTGTCTGTGTATTTTGGAGGACAATGGAATAAACTTCTTCATTTTTAGCACAATGCTCAACAGATTATCCATACCATAATCATTCACACATTGTACACAATCATGTTTACCACTTTCCCCCTCTCCTCCCTTTCCACACTTTTAACTTAACTTTGTGTCATGGAGTGCTTACTCTCTTTCTTACCAGTACAAGTACGCAGAGTGTACACGGGTATCGCAACTTTTTCTCAAACTCCTGGAGCTTCCACAAAAATTTTTCCAAGTTTCTTACCTACTGGAGTCAGACTTTGTCATAAGATTTTTTTTGTAGTTTTCTAAAGACAGGCAGAATAGACGGAAAAAAATTCTTACATTGTATTATGCGTGAAATTAAGTTTATTCATGCGTGTACGTTTCCTATTCATAGTTTGAAAATTTGGTTAATGAGAATTGTACAGGAGAACTTATAAATGTTTTTGTAAGTTAAATTGCCAAGTAATTACCTAATTGACCTTTAAACACTTCAAAATGTACACAACACATTCGACTCGTTGACTCATTTGCATGGTACTCATCCACGTGATTAAACACTTGACCGTTTTACAACACACGTATGTTAAATTGTGTGTGTGTGTTAAAACAAAAACGGTGGGCAGCAATAACAAGGAACGAGTGTGATTTATGAAGTACTTGAAAAAAAGAGTAAGTAGTGTACAAATTTCAAGTACTCCTCTTTTCACGGACAAAGTTAATTACATGAATTCAAATGGATGAAATGAACGATACACACACACATTTTGTACCTTTACACACTCAACTTAATGGAGAGGAAGAGATGGATATAAAAACTGGCACAAAGGAGTCATACGATAACTTTAAAATAAGTAGTTTTTGTGGGTCTTGGATAAGAGAACTTTCTCTATTGATTCGGTTTTACATCGAGTGCATCAGAGATGATGATATTATTTCGGGTTTTCAGGACTTGTGACGGCGGCTGTACAGAGTTGGAAGCAGGGAATCTGCTATTCATACAGGAAGTATGTTCATGTGTTGAAAGATTTTCCACATGATTGTGTCCAAGTGAAGCTACATGACCACTCTTTTCTTCTCTCTCATCACAATTGAACTCACCTATCCACCACCACCCAGGTTTACTCCTTGTGTGTGTGTGTGTGTGTCTTTATCAGGATTGGTTCAAGTCTAAACATAGTCAGTGTGTGGAAGAATTTAATGATTTCATTTCAAGAGTAGACTTTGTCCAGGAAAAACTCAACTGCTAAATAGATTGCATCATTGCAAGGCTTTGCATATATGGAGTTCTCATACGATTATTCTGCCTCGATTACTTCTTTTCAATTTTTTTCTCTTCTCTTTTCTCTCTGTGTGTGTGTGCCTCACTGTTGGCACTGCAAAGTTAGTTGAAGCCATCGACAAGCCATTGTCCCTTCTCAAAAACAGGAAGCAGGGACCCCGTTAGCTCGACTTGACTATAAACTCTGGTTTATAGAGTCATAGATTGTACATTCTCCATTTTATAATCATGTAGTAGATTGGACAGTTGATCGTTCCACAAAACGACACACACGCACTTAGGTACTCAAAGCACTTTCCCCTTATTTAAGTTTAGTGTTTGGAATAGTCAAAATGTTCCAACCTGATATACATGTATAGGTAAACAACATCCGAAGCATAATGTTGGAATATGTAATCGGGGAAATACCTTCAAGTGTACACGAGTCAAAGTGGATTCCGATATAACTCTCTTTACTAAATCTATTCAGCGATTTAATTTATTTTATTTAATTCATTTTAATCCGTGATTATGAAGCTCTACTACCTTCCTAGGATTGACTAGGAAGGTCGATTCTTGGAAGTTATTATCCCACTTGAAGAATTTACTTGTGCTACATACCGTTATGTACGTGCATTGTAAACACGTCAAATATTTTATTTAAAAATACTCGTTATTATTTGTTCGTTAGCTTTGTTAGTTCATTGGCAAAAGTAATATGAAATTTTTTTAACCAATCAGCAAACTAAAGTATGAGTTGAAGAAAAAAATGTTCATTAAAAAGATGAATATGTATGGATAACTTCCGGGAATTTAATACGACGTAAATTTTCCCCACACTCTCACACAGCATTTTTCACAGTATGTAGTAGAAAGACTATTTATAGGTTCCATACTTGTAGATCATAAAGAAATTTTTTTTTGAAAAATAAATGAACCCCTAAATTCTCCTGTCATCCTCACGAAAAGATGAATGAAAATGTGAGTTGTGTTGTCCACAAAATGGATGTTGAAAAAATCCTCTTCCTCTTCCCATATAAAAAATGTGATGAAAAGGACTCCTTGTCAAAAGTCAGGGTTGAGGAGAAGGATGTGTGTGAGGGGGTGGTGGTGTTGGTGGTGGAGAAAGGAGAGATCTCTTTTTTGAAATAGAGGAGAAAGAGAGATGTGTGTGTGTCTCTATGGGAAAGCACCTTGTTACGACCAAATACAATATTTCATCGGTGGGTTATCTGAAATGAAAGGGAAAATAGAGTGAGAGTGTATGTGGGGAAAAGATGAAGAGAAGAAGGAGTCGAAAGACACAAGAGTATGAGAGAGAGAGTGTGTGTGTGTGTGTAGGAGTATGAGAGAGGGAAGATAAAATCAGTGGTTCTTACAAAAGAAGAAGAAGCTATAATCCGGAGCGGCAGTGCGATTCCATTAAAAATGTGTCAGAAGTTTCGAAGATAAGGAAGAGAGATTGTGAATGTCTTTGTCAGGGTGTGATATAAGACCTCGTGCTTGTGTGTGTGTGTCTTTTGGTTTGTGTGTGTGGGTTCATGGATAGTGTATGAATTTAGAAGATGAAGACTAGGAAAAAGAGGGAAAGAAGACGACGAGGAAGAGCCAGGGATGAACAGGCTGAGGACCAAAAGATGAGAGAGAGAGAGACTTGAAAGTTGAGAATGAGTCTGAGTTGGAGGGGAGAGGAGAGAGCGAGTGTGTGTGTGTGGAGGGAGGGAGAGATGAGAAGGGGGAAAATGAGTTAAAAAAGAGGGAAGATACAGGAAAGTGAGTACCGGCGCAGGAGCGAGGAGGAATAGGCCATCATGACCACATGTAGGGTCTATTGGACTCACTGGAATTGGGCTGGAACTACGAGTTGAAAATAGGCGTACCCGACTATGCCGAACGAGGAGAGAGTTGTGTGTGTGTGTGTGTGTGTGTGTGTTTCTCTCTCCCCCCTCTCTGACTCTCTGTGTCTAGGATCTCGACTTTGGAGTTGTGTGCCGAGTTGGTGTGTGTACGTTTCGTTCTCGGTTTTCTTCCCCTCAAAAAAAAACTTGCTGCTATGCTCGAGAACTACAGCCCTATTCTAAAATCAGTGGTGGAATCATCAAATAACCTGCGAAACAGAGAGCTCACACCTCTTCTCCACTCCACGTTCCATCACACAACTACTACTACTACTTACACTACTACACAAACACGCAGACACACACTCTCACTCCTTCCCTTACTCTCCATCCTTGTGTCTTCACTCTCACTCTCTATCTCTTCCTTTCACCCATTCACTCTCTCTCTCTGTTTTACCGTGTGACCAGATCAACTCACTTCAAAAGTGCTTATAATTGAGTGATTCTCTAAGAGGCAAACACGATTCTCATGCTCCATTAACTACTTCCGGACACCAGTTTGGCTTTCTTCTACACTCCTCCTCCTTTTCTTTCTCTCTCCCTCCTTCCCACACCATTCTCATTCTAACTTATTACACACTCTCACACTCATCCACCCACTGACTGTGTGACTGCCCATTCATTTATTTATTTCCAAACTATTTTGTGAATCACATTCTTCCTCCTAAACTACTTACACTCCAAGAGCAAGGACACACACCCTTCACTTTCACTTATTCTCAAGTGAGCCCTGGAAAGAGACACTGTTGTGAAAGAAGGAGCCTCCAATCACCGTCTTACCTTTTGTGGTTTGAGTGACTGGGGAACAAATGTCAAGACAGTTTGGATTTCACTTTGTAATTTGATCAGAGGCGGTCACAGTTTACACAAATTTATTTGTTACAAAAATAAACAAGTTTTTCATATCAAAAAGCTATTCAACAAACACCTAGAAAAGAAAAGATTAAAAGTGAGTGTCGTGAAGAATTAGAGGTGAATTAGAGACGGGAGGAAAAGAGGAACATTTTTTCACAAAGTTTTCTCAAAGTCAACAAAACTGCCGGCCTCGCAGTTATCGCCCGTTGCCTCGTGGCCGGGCTCTCATCATCATTCCAACAGCAATTCGGGTGGGGAACCGATGCCTCACAAGGGTACGTTAATCTATTTAATTACATTTAATCAATTCCTATTTATCCACTACGATTTATTTTATTTTACAAACAAAAATTGGACTGGTGTCTCTCAAATTTTTGTCTGAAATGTGACCGTTGCTCATTTTAGAAAAAAGTTACAACAAATCTAGAAATTAGTTCCCTCATCGTTGTAACTTTGGTACTCGTAGAAAAATCTTAGAAAACAATAATTGTTTGAAGATAGTTTTAAAAAATTACAACGCAAATCTATTCATGTTGTAAGTCACATTAGATGAGCATATATTTTCACCACTTTTAGTCAACAATTGTGTTTAACAATCCCAATCCATTCAAAGTTGAAGGATCTTCCCTTCCATCGTTCTGTTTCAAATTCATTGAAAGGAGAAAGAATGATTTTGAGTGCGTGTCTCCGTCTGACCCTCTCATTATGGCCCTGGAGAATCACAGTAATGGATCCTGGATTTGATGAGTTGTGACGAAAAACCGGAAGAGACTGTGTCATAGTCTCCCACTCTATTCTAATCCGGTCCCTTCACACAACCCGACACACACACACACACACACACATGTAATGGCTGAATCGGGACTTGAAAGCAAAGTCACCTCATGCTGAGCGAATAATATCCCGTACGCCACACATTTTTTCTCCCTCTCTCCGTCTCTCCTTTTCTACACACACGCGTACATACAAACTCATCACAGTCACATTGGAATAACATTATTCCACGATTACCGAATCTTTCCCCATAAAATCCTTTCTATTCTTGAGAAAATTGTTATTCTCTCAGTATTGACTGGATTAAAATATGGAATCCATTATTTATGTGCGTGAGTGTGGGTCGGTGTGGAGCGACGACACAAATGAGCATCACACTCTCATTTTTATTCAAATGTGTCTATAAATTCATCTACATGATGAATACATACATATTTTTCCATACGCTCCTTCATTATCAAGTGTGTGTCTGTTGTGTTGTTGGCTGACAAAAAGTTTTATTGTGAAACCCCCACTATAATCCACACACACGGAGACTTGATGGAGGCTCCAGGGAAAAGGGTCTCTTATTCCGAGGACGAGTTCCGGACGTCCGGTCGACTCCCAACAACGCCTCTGACAATAAACAACTTTCACCCAAGATTTTCCGCCGACCGCCATATAAGCTGACTCACTTTTTCCCACTTTCCACCCGACCAACTCATCCTTCCGCCCATCTCCTTTTCTTCCCTCTCTCCCTCCCTCTCTAGGTCAATTCCCGGGTACCCACCGTCCTTTTTTATCCATCCCTTCCAGTAATCCAGTAATCAATTGCAAGAGTTGAGATGACTGTCTCGGTCAATTATCTACACGCCATATTTATTCTCTTTTTCCCTATCCAAATTTATGAAATGAGTCAAATGCGAAATTACCCCCACAAAATGTGTAGTCAAATGTGTTAAAAATTGGCACATTCCTTTCTTTCCTACTGCACAATTTAATTTGAATTTATCGTACATCATTTCCCGGACAATCTGCTACTTTTGTTTCTGCATCTTTCTTAGCTATAGCTAGTGTACTTGCAATATGTCGTCAATTTGAACGGCTCATTTGTCGGTCGTTCTTTTAAAGAGAGAAGGATAGAAAGAAGGAAGGGAAAAAGTCTGGTGCTCAAGGTCAACTATATTAAACTCCATTGGTCCATTATGATGATGATGAAAGGGTTATGGTCCTTGTCTGTTGATGGTTCAAGTTTGCAGTGTAGTTTTCACTTTTTTTCTCCTTCTTTCTTTGTAAATAGCAAAGAGAGGCTCAACTTTCATCTCACTTTCATAGTGCATCCACATGGTCATCAGGGAACCGGGTGGGAACGTGAGTAGAGTATGTATGCTGTCGGGCATGTAGTCGGAAGAGACTAAAGGAACAAGAAGAAAAGAGAGAGAGAAAAAAAACAGAAAAAGTTTTCACCATAGTCAAAAAGTTTGACTCCTCTTTGATTTATGTTTTCTTATTTTACAGAAAGAAACCCTTCATATTTGTGTGTGTGCGTGGAAAAGTTTTTTTCTCCTTTTTTTCATTCTCTTTCTCTTCAATGCAATAAGGCTCCACTATATTCGCTTCTGTTCTGCTTCCATAATCTGATGCAACTTTGACATCCAATGATGCTGGCAAAAATCCAATACTCGTACACAAAGATTTTCTCTGTAGAAAAGATAGAGAGAAAAAGTTTACTTTTACATCCTCGCTTATTATTATTATTTGAAGGGCAAGAAAGGGATTCACACAATTATACATTAATCAACAACAAAATCTTATCATTCTTCATTATTACTCAGACACAGAAACAGAGTGAAGACGAAGAAAGGGATAGCGAAAAATTTCAACAAGTTGTTATTACAAAACTCTGTCCAATTTGTATCTTACAGGGATAAGTTTTTTTTATAAAAAAAAAGTCTTCATTTTAATGCCAAAATGTCTAAAATATCAGCTGGGAACAATTTTATGAGATACGAGTGGGGAAATACCATTACTGTACACACTACAAAAGTGTTTGAGGTAGGTTTATTTATCAAGCTAGGAAATTACAATGGATTCTAGGCCTTTTCGACTAAAAAAATGGGAGATCGCAGTGCTTAAATTCAGGTACTTAGCACCCAGTATAAATTGACAGTATAAAATTGTATAAAAATTATTTTCAACGTCCTTCTCTAATGTTTTGTCCCTGCCCACCTGTTCCCTTCGGGTTGACGTGTGACTGAAGGATCCTCGAGGAAAGAAATTATTTAAAAAAATAATATGGTCTACAAAATATATAAAAGAAATTGTAATGTACACGAATGAAAAGAATGATGATTCAATTCCATGAGTGGAGAAGAGAAATATGACTATGATCATGTAGCCCAACACAAGAATGTGTAAACTTGCCAAAGTGTGTGTGTGTGTGTAGAGACGGAGGGAGAGAGGAAATATTTGTCTAGATGGGAATATGATGAGTGTCGTTTAAGTTGAGTCTTTTTGGTCTTTTGTCACCCAAAAGACAGACAATCTTTGGACCCAAGTGAAAAGTTTTACGGGGTAGAGAGATGAAGGGAGAACTACACACACACACACACACACACACAGTATGGAGTGAGTTGCTCTTTGTGATTTCATAAGTGTCACCCATGGTTCATTTCATTGCTTTGCTGCTACAACTGTGTAAGTGTGTGTGTGTATAGTTGTGAGTTTTTGGAGAGGAGGATGGACAAGTTACTAAGTGAGACATGGTCTCTCTCCCTCTTTCATAATATAATAAATATATAGAAATTATTGTTACCTTCTGTTTGAAAAAGTATTACTATCATGACTGACTGTGTGTGTGTATGAGGCTGCATGTTTTTTTTCTCCCTCTCCTCTCTTCTCTTCCATTTATGTATTCTCCATTCAGTTGAATGGAATAAACTTATTTTTGTAAATGACAACTCTCTTCCTTTCTGTCCTTTGTACCCCCTTCCCCCCCCCCCCCCCAAATGTACCATGTACACACACACGTGAATGTGTGCTGCACATTACATTCAGCCTTTGTACTCGTAAGTACTACGAGTTGTGTGTGTGTTGAATGGGACTGTAGAATGTACGTACAGTATAACATGAGCATAGCGAAATAGTTGTTGTTAACTCGAGTTGACTTTTGGGTCGAGTTAAGGAAGGAAAAAAGGGACTCTCTCATAATAAATACATTTTCAATTTTTCCTTCATAATACCTACATCTCTCTTCTCTCTCTGTTTGTGTGTGTGTGACTGCTCTCTAGGATCATTATGATGTCGTCTAGAATTACCATTGTATCCTTCAATATCCAAGTACTTGTAATCATATCTTTTACGCATGAAGAGTCCTCAAGACTCGAGAGAAGAAAAAACGAGCGTATGTCAACAAGGCTAATAATCCTACATTTACACATGTTTCTCACAATAAGAATGGAGTATGTACAACACTGGGTGACTCTGCTAAAGAAAAAGTATTAAACAACTCACTGGTCAGTATTTAAAGTGACAAAGGAAATATTTTGAAACTTAATAAATTATCCTTGGACTCCTCCTGCGTATTACATAATGTATGTATGACAGATACAGATTAATAGCGAAGGTGGCTAAAGAAAATTTCTTTGAGAGAGTCTACCGTCTTATGTACAGTAAATATCAATGGATAAGTCTTTCATCCGTCATATTGTTGTGCAGGGACAAATTTTTAGACAGTACATACATAGTTTTGAGAGAGAGGAAAAAAAGATGAATGAAAATGAAGGAACCCAACTCTTTGAATGAATGAGTAGAAAGGAAAATGACTTTGTAAAATTTCTCTCATGTTAATAGAAGTAGTAAGAAATACAGTAGTTATTTGTAGGGAGAACTTATACTTGGGTGCAGGATTTTCTTCTCATCCTTCATTTTTATCTAATGTCCGGAGACTAATTGTGTGTGTGTAGAGAGAGAGAGAGAATTTTTATTTCATTCTCAAGTTTTCTGTTTACATTCTCCTTCTTCTTTGAATTATAATATCCATTTTGAGTTTAATCTCATATTTATATTCAAAAGTAGTACTTACCGTCCTAATTCCTCGTAATCATCATCATTTCCCAATTATTATTTTATTATTAGTCTCCACATTTTTTGTGATGAAACACTTTGGACAATAATGCGAAGGAATGTCTACTCACAAGGAAAGTGGAGAGCTTAGTAGATAAGGTTGTTCATAAAATCGTATTAAACCAAAAAAATGTGTAATCTTCTTGTATAGTCTCCCTTTCTCCCTGAGTTGTACGTTTGTCAGTGTATACAACAAAAGTTTTAAATAGAGTCAAGAGATAAGGACTCAGCGAGGAGTCCATGTTAACACCATAAATTTACCAACAACTTAACTTTTCATTTCCTTTGCCAACCAATCCCTTCCTCTCCTTGTCCCTCCTCCTCCTTCTTTAGCAAGTCTTCAACAATTTCTTACAACTGGTCTGAGGACACAAGAGACAGAGAAAGGGAGAAGGGCTTTTTTGTCCATGGTCCTTACATCAAGAGTCTCAATCAATAGCTCTCTCTCTCTCTCTCTCTCTCTCTCACACACAACGAACTACTCACTACTGTGTGTGTGTGAAACTCTAGTTTCTAATTCATGGAACGTCTGTTAACAATTTTTTTGAATGGAACGCTTAGCACCTTCAAAAAAGTCCTCTTCATTATATTTTATCCTTTGATGATATGAATACATGTAACTTTGGAGGATTTTAGCCCAAAATTCTTTTATACATGTTTTCACAAAATCTGAAAGAAGTACTTGAGTCACATTTACAAAAATCCTATTTTTTTAAACACACATTCACATGGTTCAATATGATTTGCTCCTAAAAAAACTGGATAAGGTTTTAGAGTAAAAATAATTTCTCAAGATGGAAAATGTTGAAAGTTTTCATCCCCTCTTTTGTTCCCATGGTGGAGGAGGTGAAGGAGAGAGAGAGAGAAGGTCTTGTCCAAAGAGTGACGAGACGTGAGACACGCGGATGATACCATTTGGTGACTGAATCTCTGTCTCTCTCCCTCTTTTGCTCAGAGAGTTGACATTTTTGATAAGCCAGCTTTTGACATTTACATGACAGACAATGGGGTCGGCACTGATTTTTAACAGCCTTTTGTTGAAACTCTCGTCAACTCTCCCTCCCTCTCCCTCTTCATGATGACGATCATTATGACGATCATAATATAATGGAGGGATTGGAGAATGGAAAATGCATACTCAACATTGTCCCCCTCCCTGCTTACCAAAATACCTAATAGTTTTTGTCCAATTGCATAAAAGAAAGACCCGTTTGTCTCCCTCTCTCTCTCTCTAGACCCTATTTGACTATGAAATTCACTGCTAACGTTCTCTCTCCCCCTCGCACACTTACCATTTTCACAAATATGATATGATAACATTTTACCATGTGTCACTTTGGATTCCTCGACAAAAATGTGTTCATGTAGATTATCATATTTCCGAGAGGGACGTACATACGCGTATGTACACTCCATGGAAAGTAACTCTAAGAGTTCTTCCCTCTCATGTGAATTGGAATTTTATGAAATGAAGAGACAGTCAAAAGGGATATTGTGACAGTCTACTTACTCAGTCTTTCATCTGAGAATCTCTCATTGCATTTCACATCTCACATGACCTACCATTATATCCCCCTCCCTTTTTATTATGAGGGACTATAAACCAGACAATAATCGGAATTTTTAGACGGAGGCTTGTCGTTCCCTCCCATATTCTGTCATGTATAATTTTTATATTTTGTCGAGAGACTACCTTTCATTTCTCATGCAAGAGTCAATGTTTTGAGCTGATAAGGAAAAGAGTGCATGTACAAAATTTTGTACATTATTTATATTCGGAATGCGCAAGAAGAACAATGGAATTATAAAATAGTTTTGTAAGATTTTCTTTATCTATAGTTAAATCTTATGAGGAATGAGCATGAGAGAATTAATATGGAATGAAGTAAAAAGTGTGTATATGTAAAGCTTGGACATTTGAAATTTAACAGAATCTTTGCTGCTTCACATAGGGCACTCGGGGGTCAATCAACTTGGAGGAATTTTTGTAAGTGGAAGGCCTCTACCCGACTCTACACGTCAAAAGATTGTAGAATTAGCTCACTCGGGAGCTCGACCATGCGATATATCAAGAATCCTTCAAGTCTCCAATGGCTGTGTCTCAAAAATTTTAGGACGGTGAGTGACTTTCATGCATTAAATATTCAAATACATTTTAAATTAGTAGCACTGTCATCGAACTGGTCTTTGAGCTGAAATGATTTAAAGATTTAAATTCATTCAAAATTATTTTGTACATGGTTTATGAGGATGAGAAGATATTCTGTTTTGGATTCAAATAACACTCAGCAATTGGCTTTATGAGTCTCTTGTGTAAAATATTGGTAGAACAGTGTGTGGTTTAGGCAATGAGCCGCTCAAAAGGCTTGAAAATTATGGTCCCAAAGGGATTGTTACATGTCCCTGTGGTTTTGTCCAGTCCCCTTTTGTCATCAAATCCTTTCATCACTTTTGTATATTGTAGAATTAATTTTGTCACCGTTTAATCTTTCTGGTCAGAAAATATTTGAACAGTTTCTGTCCTTAATTTTTTAAAAGAATATTATGCAAGAAGTATTTACTGTGAACAGATTTGTTCAACTTCGTTTCTCTATTTATTTTTACTTTGTACTCCACCTACATTTTTTGACTCTTTCATTTCATGGAAAAAAGTAGAAAGTTTTTAGCACGGAAAATGTAACCAATTAAGAAATGCCTCCTTCTTTTTTTATTCTCCGAAAATATCATACAGTTCTTTGAGACTGAGTTTTTAAAAAGGGCACTCACTTTGTTCATAAATTGAATTTTGTCAAAGAAAAGTTATTAAAAATGTAAGGTATGAATAAAAAATTCTTTGCTCTCATCTCCATCCTTTTCCGTGAAATTCTTTTAAAAAAGTTCAAAGACAGACAAATTGTTGAAAGGAGTTAAGTTATTATAAAAATTAATTGTTGACTCTTACTATATTGTTGGTGTAGGTACTACGAGACTGGTTCTATACGACCCCGTGCTATAGGTGGAAGTAAACCTAGGGTGGCCACTTCAAGTGTGGTCCACCGGATTGCTCAATACAAGCGGGAGTGTCCATCAATATTTGCATGGGAAATCCGGGATCGTTTATTATCGGAGGGAGTTTGTTCAAGTGAATCTATACCAAGCGTAAGTGTAAGTTTTTTGAAAGGGGCCGTGGTGGCCAACACTATCTTCTCTCTTTCTCCTTTTCTTTCTACATATCTCATTACTTTTTTGTTGAGAGAGAAAGGAAAAAACAGACTTTCACTCTCTCTCCTCCTCCATCCATGCATCATCTCTCAACATTTTTCTCAAAGTAGCTCTCATTCCCCTCCCTACCCTCCTTATACCCTCCTTGTACCCTCTTCCCCCTCACATAATACGATCCTGTGTGCGTGTGTGTAGAAGGGACACAGCCCTTTCCACAATTTGTTATAGTCAATGGTCTACACACACACAAAACCATTTTGGATTGCATCCATAATACTGCATGTAATCATAATATGATGACGCGATAAACATTGTGGAGCATAAGTAATGTTCCAAGTGCACTCTACATCTACACACACACACACTTCCAGGGAACCTGCCTGTGTCAAGAAAATTTGGTTATAGTATCATGTCCATTCAGTACATAAGGTTCGGAGAGAGTATGGCGGACAGCATACAGTCTATGAGTAAACCAACATAGGACAGACACACGAGGGTCTACATACAAAAGTTATGATTAATAATAGAGAGAAGGGAAGAGGATGATGATTGGAGGGGAAAAGGATTCAGGAATGCTTGTCATGCCAGACACACACGCATTCATGTACAATATATATGCGTACATAGTGCATATGGAGAGAGAGATTATCTTTGTAGGAGAGTGGATTAGCCTATAAAAGAGGGTGTCGGGAGTAAGTGGTGTTGTGTTTGCCTATGTGATTTATGCTTATTAGACAAATCCGGGTATTCCACATCAACCATTTTCCGTGTTCGGACATCTACGTACACACACGGGAGGGGAGGGACACTTCGCATGTTTTCATTTTCAATCCCTTGGACATGTTAACTAATATTTGAGGAGGAGGTAGGCGTACTTTTTTGGTCATCCTCCCTCCCAGTTTAAACATAACGTGTGCCTATTAGGGTTACAGAGGTTAGTTTTTTACACACATTTCCCACCCTCCACCATCCTCCGTACTGTTAATCAATTTAATTCTCGAGTCTAGAAAAAATTTACGTTTTGATTTTTAAAAAATCCAAACCTCTACCCTCCTTTCTATTACATACAATTGTATAATACGTATATTATTTTTTATTCCCCCTCTCTCTCTCTCTCTCTTACCCTCTAATTCACTTTTATGTAAGCCGGTGGAAATCAGGTCTAAACTAAACAGAGTAGACACAGAGAGAGAAGTGAGGGGCTGGACTATGTAGACTTTTGTCCCGTCCAGAAACCTGCGGTCTTTTTCCCCCATACATATTCCCATGATGTGAATGTGGGTGTGTGGAGGGACATGTAGTCTGGGAAAGCATAAGCATTTTAACAATATTGAGGATAATAGGAGCGAGTGTGTTGTGTGGATGTAACATTTGGGAGTATTTGGACGATTGGGACGTCATGAATGTAAGTAAGTAGTGAGCGAGGACTGGCCGTGGAGTGAGTAGAGGAGAGAGTAGCGGTGGGCATACGGAGGAGTAGTTGCAGCACCCTTTACGGGGATCACAGCTTCAGCCCTTGCATTATGGATCAGGTCGTTCGAGTGTGAAATCGCGGACTTGGGGAGCAAGTTCGCATCTCTCTACCGTTTCTTCCGTTCTTCGTTCTTCTGAAAAAAACCCATCCACACACACACACTCTCACTCTCTATAGACTTGTGTATGTAAAATTTGTGTGTACAAATGTTATAGCTGGAGGACCCTGACTCTCTCTCTCTCTCTTGTATAGCAAGCTCAAGTTTCTACACATGATTATACCTACAATGTGTGTATGTACTGTGTGTACTCAGATGTATTCGGGGTATAAAGGAATACGTGGTAAAATCTTACACATATATTTTCGTCAAAATACAGTCAACTGCCTTGCAGGACTCGAGAGTACACACACACATCGTCAATGTACATTGTACATGGTGTTGAAGCATAAATACAAATACATTTTTGTGTATCCACATCCATACCAAGTACAAAAGGGTCTATGCTAAAAAGGGGATATGGTTGTGTGTGTGTGGAGAAAAAATAATCGAACATTGCATACAGAGTGTTGGGTACATTTTGTGCAATTGTGTGAAGGTGACTGTGTGTCTACAGCACATGAAGAGATGTACAAGGAACAGTTAGAAGGTTGTGAACGTGTGTAACCCACATCTTTTGGCTGTACATGGGTATTCGACGAACCGAAACATTTTTCGTAAAAAAATGTATTTTTTTCTCCAGCAAACCTTGGACACTCTCTCATTTTCCCCGTTCCGTCGAGACTGTTGAGAGTTAAGGGAGAATCGAACTTGAACTCAATTCATCATCATCACATACATACAAAGCTGAACGGAGTTTCGCACGACTGTAAGTCCATGTCGAAGGATTTTGAGTGTCGAAATGTATTTTTCAAACTATTTTCTCTCTTTCTCCACTCCAGCTCTGGTTTTCTCCACGTAGGCACTCAATGAGAGAAAATTATTTGGAGAAAAAGCAAGGACTCAAATTTTAGCAGCATATGCCCCCCTGCACTAGGAACACACACGTCTTACAGTAGTTGACTTGAGTCTTTACTCGTACTAGGTAAGGGACTATGCTTGTAAGAAAAAATGTGAGCTCTGAGGTTATTTTTCTTGTACATCTTGAGAAAGAGAGAGAGAGAGAGAAAAAAATAACTGGAGCTAAACTAAATGATGAGAGAGATAAAGTGGGTTCAATAAAATTGACAGGGAGGCTAACGCTTCATCATTTTATTTAATGGTGGAGGATCAGGAGGTTGAGGAAGTATAAAATTTGAACCCTAGTCTTTCTCTCATTTCTCTTCTCATTTAGGATGAGGTCGTACTTTGATTAGATTTTGAATTGGAATCAATATGATTGGAAATATGAAATGTGGAAGGGTTGCTCACGATAAGGAAAGAGGAAAATGAAGCGACAGTGCAGTGGATATTGGATGTTTATAAAGATAGTCATCTTCCACTCCCTCTCATCAACTTTTTGACTGTACCCCTTGTACCCCTGCTCAATGGGAAAGAGGGACTTGGAAATTCTACTTTTCCAATACGCACTCCGTACACCATGTATACATACATGGTCGTGTAATAAGGTTCAAGCACTTGGATGACACAAACAGTGTACATATGTACGGAAATAAATAGAGAACATTAATGTCATGCATGGCCCTTTTGTACTAAAGTGAGAGAGGGAGAGAGAGAGGAGGGGAAGAGATGATGATGATGTATCCTGAGTAGTCAACACTCACCATCCAACTACACACACACACAAAAGAGGGAGATTCATATCATGAGACTTCATTTCTCGCTCTCATTTGTTCTATTAATCAGCTAAGAATAATCATCCCAAATCGACTGACTCCTCTCCCTCTCCCTCTCGTCCTATTCTCTCCGCTCGCGTGTCAGTAGGGAGCCAAAATATGAGAGAATATGAGAAACGGAGGTGGATGGAGGACAAATGAAAATCCTTGCATGGATAATCAGAATTAGTACTCGTACCGAGTGAGAGAGTGTGTGTGTATATATTTTGTTGTGTGTGTGCAGTGACGTATCTCCACCATTAAATTTTTAAAAACAGCAGTCAATGTGTTAAGTAAGAGCTCAAATCTGGGAGTCCCACAAGTCAGACAAATGGTTATGGAGTGTGACTGACTCTTCACACACACACACACACACACACACACACTTTTGTGTGCATACGTAATAGAAATACCGTTGTTGGAATCCATTCCACACACCCTGTACAGAAAAAACGAGGAAAAATAGTCCTCCTGTATTGTAGTTTCAATCACTTTTGTTGGTTGGAAGAATGAAATGCGAATTTTCTCTCTCCCGCTCTCTTTCTCTCTCCACACACACATCCTTCGATGTCATATTACTAGCCTTCGTAATGGGAATACCGAATGTCTTTCGTCTCGGTTTTGTTTCCTTGTTTTTTTTCATCCACACACACTCACGCACCCTGTGTGTGTGTGTGTGTGTGTGTGTGTGTGTGTAAAGGACCGATTTGGGAGGAAAGGCAAAAAAAACATGAAATTGTGATTGGAAGTGCGGCTGCTTGTGTTGTGTGTGAGACTGCAGTGCAGTCCTTCCTGTCTGCATCAATCTCTTTCATATCGGGCAGGGTAATTTTTTGCTGATTTGAGTCGGTTCCATTATTCGATCAGTGTGAGGGTTTTTACCATGTAATAGTCACTCGCCTCTAGTACAACTACTACAGTAGTTGTATGGACATTACGCGGATAATACTCTCTCGAGTTGATGTGTGTTTGTGTGGATGTACGTGTGTGGATGTAGGACGAGGTTAAGGATGATGATGGTGGTGAGGATGACACGCTGTATCAACTTGTTATGAGGGCTCCATCCTTACTCTTTACTCTCCTACTTTGGCGGTTGTAGTGTTGATGCCTTTCCCTTGGCCCCACCATTTTCCATGACTCTTGTTTCACGCTTATTACGGAAATTTTACATCTCCAACGCTGTCTCCCTTTCTCTCTCTCTCTGTGTGTCTGTCTCTTGACTTTGACTCTCCACAATCCGAGTCACAGTCATGGTTGATATAGAAGAGGGAGAGGAGAAGGGACGGAGGGAGAGAGTCATGGGTGCAATAAGTTGACAAGCGTTATGCTATTCTTTTGACGTCTTCATCGATCTTCCCTCAAGCGTTGTCAACGCTCCTTCCAATGTATTTTGGACGGTATCTCTCTCCCTCTTCCTCTCTTTCTCCGTCTCTCTCTTTCTGGAAGAACCTCGCTTTTGTCCCACAATGTGATCTGACAGCGGAAGAAACCAACGCGGCTTTCACGACTCTCTCTCTCTCTCTCTCCTATTTTCCCATGTGATGACTTGTAGCTCTCTTGTAGACGTACAAATCTTTTGCCTACTTCTATACTTTCATCTCCATCTTTCACCCTGTCTTCTCTTCAATCCAAAAACCACCTCCTCCTCACACAAGCTCAAAAAGATTGGGAGTCAGTGTCAGTGTGTGTGTGGGGAGAGGAGGGAGAGGGAGAGTAAATTTACATTGTCTCAACTTCCAGTCAAATTAAGTCCTCCTTCACACCTCCGACGCAAACAAAAAATGTGAGTGGGAGGTTCAGGGAAATGGATCAAAAATTACATTTACGTGATCTACTATTCTAAGTACGCTGCAAAAAAAATTTGCTATATAACGCGGGATTTTGATTGTGTCGATATTTTACTTTTGAACTGTTTTCATTTTAAAATCCTGACACTCCGTACACACGATTGTATCACACACGCACTTCTGAGAGAGACGATGACATTAAAAATGATGAGTGTAAAAAAATATTTTACAGATTATTCATCCTTCATATGAGAACGTGGAATGGGGAAGGAGTTAAATGTGCAGGAAATAAATAAAAAGTTTGTGGAGAATACAGAAAATTTGTACACAATGTAAGATGTGTCTACTCTCATTTTTTTGTTCCTTCCCTGACGATCCAAATTTATAACGGAAGTGGAGCAATGTTGAAAGGGAGAGTGAACGGTTGTAAAAAAAAGTTTGAATATTCCCTCTATTTGTATGTTCCATTAGAGTGATACTGAAGAAGATGTGAAGAGAGAGAGAGAGAGAAAGTGGATGTGGTGGCGGGTAAAGTTGACGGAGAAATGGTTCCATGGTTAATGGACTAGCGTAGGAGGAGGAGGATGGGGGTAAAAAGCTGAGTCTTCAGTTTCTCTCTCTCTGCTTCTTCATCTCTCTTGAGAGTGGATAGTTTTGTTTCGTACTATACTTAGGGGTTTATAGGTGGGTAGTGTCTCTCTCTCTCTCTCTCTCTCTCTCTCTCTCTCCATGCTTCATGTGTGTAGTGTATGAGTGCGTGTGGAGGAGGTGATGTAAAGGAAAATTTTCCAAGCAAAGATGAACAAGAGGAAAAAAATCTCGTTGAATTTTCCACAGTATACACCATCCTATCTGTATGACTATTCCATATACGCATTTTTATGTACTGTGCATGTTTCAACAAGACTTTTCCCCCTCCTCCACATCCACAGTAATGCACACACACATACACACACCATACTCACACACACGGAAAATTCAGAGAAGCATGAGATGTAAGGCTTTTAGTGAAAATATCGTGAATACGAGATAGAAATGGTTTTTCCATGACAAAATGCATTCTCGGCAGCCTCTTGACACCATCATGTTTATAAAGAGAGAGAGAGAGAGAGAGTCAGGGAGGAGGAGGAGGATGAAGAGTTGTAGCCGAATGCCAGTGACAGTAGTCTCTGCTCCTACACCACCACACGCACACCGACGACCTAACCAACTCCGAGAGAGAGAGGCTCTTACGGGTGTAATAATTTAGCGTCGTATGCTAATGACGGCTCAAAGGATTTACCAAGTAGTTCCTCCTCATCCTCTCTCTACTTTCACATCCTTTCCTTCAACCTCCCTTGTTCCACTATCCATTTTTCTTGTGTGTGCATGTGTGTGTGTGGAGGATTGTGTGTGACTTCTCCCACTGTTCCAAAGCCAAGTGTCTATACAATCTCCTCCTCCACACACACACCCTCACTATATGAACTCCTATGTGTGTGTACTGAATGCATTCTGTTGTCTAATTTTCCTTTCCAATTGTTCATTTTTCCAGGTATCGTCCATTAATCGAGTACTTCGTAACTTAGCGTCCCATAAGGACCCCACGGACGGCCTTCCTCCTTCCATGACCCAAGAACAGGATCAACTAGCCCATGACAAACTGAGACTACTGGGTAGTCATCAAAATTGGCCAAGAAGTCAATGGTACTCCTGTAGTAACAATTACTCGTCCATTGGAGGCGGGGGTGGGAGTCTTCGCAGTCCGGACGACAGTAATGGATGCATCACCTCCTCTTCACCTGTCGATGACTACTCGGCCAAAAAAGGTACGTTCTCCTCCTCCTCTATTAACATTACCATTAGCAAAATAGTATAGTCGTGTTGGCTGTGAATTGAAAACTCTGGAGAGAATTTGTAAAAGTCTCATGTCTCCTCATCATGGAGCAATAGCAGGATTTTCCTAGTAGGAATGTTGTACACAAGAGCGAACGGGGAAGTTAAAAAAAGTCAGTTAATAGACGTTCATCGCTTTCCCTGACTAGAATAAAATTTTGAGATGCACTGCACTTCCATGGAAGCGAAGTAGGTGCAAAAAAGAGTGCAGTGGAATACATTGGTGTGTCTCCTCCTCTTCTCTACACACGCCCAAGATACACACACAGAGAAGACACTGTGTGTGTGATGAGGATGGAATGGAGTCCTACTTCATTTGTCATTTTATGGGGCCCAATGAAATTTTTTATTGCCGTATAGATCATGACAGGACGAAGGCTCACTTTTCCTTCCCAACACGTTTCTCCACACATGACCAGTCATCCAAGTAAATTACCCATCTTCTTCTTTTACCTCAAATCCTTTACCTTTCTCTCCTTTCTCTTTATCTCTGCTCTCTCCTTCGTGTGTGTGTGTGTATACACACTCATCCCATCTTCACCATCCTGGCTTTTAGTCTTAGCATAACAAATCTCTATAAAACAATTCCCTTTACTACAAATACCGTCCATATATTTGAATATAATAGAAGAATGGGTGGGTGTGTGTGTGTAGGGAGAGGGAGATTGTAGACGATAGTTTTACTCCCTCCTATTCACATCCCTGTGTACCATGGGTAGCTAATACTAATTTGGATTTCTTGGCAGAATTTACTGCCAATTTCATCAAGACTAGCAGACTACAGTCTGCATGGATTACAAGATGAGATGCTAGTAAACGTAAAAGACAAAGAGAGGAGAGAGGAGGGAATAAAACATGGCACACACAGGGAAAGACAAAAACATGGGAATTTTACCAGGATGACGAAAGACAGCCTAAAATTACAATCTAGACTAAGAATAAAACAGACACACAAAAGTTCTGCATTCTGTACTGAACGAAGGGAAAAATTGTTGAGACTGAAAGAAAAAACAATGGGGGGGGGGGGAGACGGTGAACTGTGGACGTCAAGACAAATTTCACTTTGCATTTCCATTTCCCAGACATCCCGAACATGTACTAAACTACTGTAAAATTGGAGACTCCATTCTTTGGAAATGGGAAGGGGGCAACTCATAACGTGGTAGACAGGGATAGACAGTGAAGGGCTGCATAAAACACGATACAACAACAATTTGGATTTACATGTAAATTGTGTGTAGATTTCAAAGACGGGACCCTGTAAATCCTTGAATGAAAAGGCGAGCTTGGATTTTAAGTGGACAAGAGAAAGAATTTTGTCCAATTCCAAAATCTGCATACATGCACAAAGTCCCAACTAAAACTTTTGGTGGAACTTTGAATGCACTTTACAGTTTAATAGTATTCACGAACATAAAAGTGTGTATGCTGAATCAAAGAGGAGCAGGAATCGTCAGAATAGCAATATCCTGGATGCATGCAAAGAGCAGGAGGTTGAATCCATCTTCCTTCCTCTCTGTATCTTCCATTGAGGGAAGAATACCGACAATGTAATTGCTTTTATATAATGTTGAAAGTGTGTGTGTGCTTGTGTTGAATTCCCCGTCTCCATATATCTCTTATATCCCCCCTCTTCTCTCTCTATCTCATGTGAGTTTTAAAGCAAGTGAAATAAATAAAAAATCTTGCTCGTCCATACATCGTCAAGATGTTATCAGTGAGAGCTGGCTCGTGCCACCCTTTTTTCCCCGACAATTTTTTTTTCACAAGGGCACACTCACTCAGCACTTTCATAACTTTTCCCTCTATTTTCACATCGGACGATGGACGATCATCTCATCTGAATCTATTTTTATTCTCTCGACAATGAAGATTCCTCTCTCTTTTTCTCTTGGCCCTTTGGTTTTGTACCGCCCAGGCTGAATCTAATTCCTCCCAACACACGCACAATGACTCTCTTCAGAGTTATTTGATCTTAATTATTTCCTACGTTGTATTCTCGTTCCCTGACTTGTCATCATACTTGTCATTACTCTCTGGTGTATTCACACAATTTTTTTATCGGATTTATGCGATGAACGAATTCTTCAAAAGTCATTCAATTGTACCCTTTTCAAAAAAATTCATAAAAATGGCCACACATTTTTATCACACACTTTCACATGTTTAGCAGTCCTAAATCGAAGTGAAAGGATTTTTATTGTCAAAATGGAACTTGGTAGACAATATGAGTATTGATACATCTTATTTTGTGGAAAAGTCAGAAGAATGGAGGGCCAGAAATATTATTAGTGGACAATTGTCAAAAAATCACATGATTTTGTGATCTGAGAAGAGAGAGAGGGTAGTGGTCTTTGTACAAGGTGTGTGTGTGTGTGGAGTACATATGAGTGAATGTTTGATTTGAAAATGTGTGAAAGGCATTGGTAGATTTGAGGATATGTACAGAAATGGATTGACGCCTTTCCTCAATGAATAGCAAATGGGAGCACAAATTGATGAGAGAGGACCCAAAGGGGGAAATTCTTGTTTGAATTATAGTACACACACAGCAGAGAGAGAGAAAGGGTGGTGTAGCTGGGGTGCTCCATTCTTTATGTACTTACACACATTATTATGACTGTTAAAAAAATAGAGAAAAAAGAGCTCACTCTCCCTATCCCCCTTTCAACACAGAATATCTTCCTTTCTTCCTCTCTCTCTCTCGTATATTGTACGTTCACAATCAGGAGAGATGCAGTTCGAATCATAAAGACTTGTCCTTATGTACACTGCATGTATACACACTCTGTACTCACAATTGGGGGAAAACCATTGGTTTCTTTTTGGTGAGCGTGCCACCGTCTCGTCCGTCTCATTATTATATTATTTCAGAGGAACTGAATTTTTGTTGTAGTGTCACGCAACCAGGGACAGCCACACACACACACACACACACACACCGGGGCATATCATCATTTCAGGATGACCGATTAACACATCGGCAGGGATTATTTCAACCCTTCATCTCTCTGTATAAACTCTCGATCAAATACGTTCAAAATAGGTTTGTAGTTGGGATCGGGATTCTTTTTTTGAAGAATTGACGTTCTATAGAATTATTTTTGGTAACAGTGAGAGAGGGATGGATGCAGGAATCAATTTTAAAATACTATATTTGAAAGGATGATTTGAGTTGTGGAGGGGTGGAAAAACAGAAGAGAACGATCGGAGGTTACTTGGGACTTTTTGGTTTTGACGATTGGCATATTTTTTTCATAAAACTAGATCACTTTAGCTATTTTTAGAGATCAAACTTAGGTGATTTTGTCCACCCAC
>WJFB01001324.1:0-33408 GCA_009870185.1 Pygmarrhopalites habei | reverse complement strand
CTGGCTGGTTTCTTTATAAAATCCAGCCACTTCTGGCTGGAAAAACGACCAGCCAAAAACGGCCGAAAACCAGCCATTAATGGCTGGTTCTCCCTGACTGAATGAATGAAGCTGGAAATGAACAAATGTGCATTCCTCCTGTTTGCATAATCCTGTCAAAAGAACAATCTTGTTCTTTACATAAAGAATGTAATTTTTTTTCAACAATTGCATTTTTTCAATTGCACTTTGTGTATTCTGTTCCTCACATTCGAGTATAAAATTATTATAAAGGAAAAAAATGAATTGTCATAAAATTCACAACGGTGTCAGGCTGTCATTCGTTATTGTCATCCACTCTCGTCCTTTAACAGTGGCATCCAGCCAAGATTGTCTTTTTCGAGTTTGAAATGACAGATTGATTGAATTATTAATAATTATATTATTATCATGTGTACAGACACATTTTTGATTCAATCTGTCTGAAAGGAATTAGTGGGCGAATGAAGGTTTTTTTTTCAAAAAAAAAATTTCTAATTTAAATTCAGTCTAAAAATTAATTTGATTGTGTCTTGGTGGAGAATTATTGTCACTCCAATTCTGAGAATTTGTGCTACACAGAAATCCAAATCTTGAGAGAGAATGTTGATAAGAGTCAGGTCAAAATAGAGGACTGTCCAAAATAGAGTCAGGTCAATAAATCTTTAAAAATTGAAGATGCACTCGTTTGCCAGGATTTTTTCTCATTTTCACTCAAGATTTCTTCGAGTGGAGATGTACACAAAGTGGACAAATGTGATTGGACTATCAAAGTGATGATGATGGACATTTTATCTTAATAGACAAATGTTTAGTTTATAAAAGTTGAATAAACTTGTTTGTTTCTCTCTCTCTCTCTCTCCCTCTCTCCAACTATATTTAGACTGTGTGTGTGCCTGCGTGTGTGTGGCATTTGATGACTGTGGCGTTTGAGCTACTTACAATTAGTTCATCTGAGTGTCTCCTCCTCATCTACCTGTTAGATATGCATTAAATCCACGAAACACATCTCAGCAGTAAAAGAGACTGTCCCTCTCTCTTCATTAAAATTACACTCTCAGTAAGTACGTTTTTTTGTCAAGAGGAAAAAGAGACCAGATTTTTCTGTAGCATATATTTCTACAATCATTTGAAGTGAGTGTGTGTAGGCTTTCTCTTCTCCTCCTCCTCCTCCTCATTTTTATTCTGACCCTTTCAAATTATTCACATAAAAATGGTCTTTAGCTTTGTGGCTACTTTACTTCAATTTATACTTTAGATTCGTCCGTATCGAATGCAATGCCTACTTGGTAATTTTTCGCCTTTTATCCCACTTTTACTACCATTTTTTTTCTTTCCTTTTTCACTCATCTACACACACGCAGGCACACACGCAAAATGCATTGGAGGGATATTATGTATGTATTTTAAGAAAATAGCATCTCCTGACCACTTGCCAACCTTTTCTGTTGATTATATTATTCCTTTAATGCACTCACCTTGACTTCTTGGTGCATGTATAATACTGACATATTTAAAAATAAGTTTATGTACTCGTGAGGATGAGAGTGCTACACTTTATCCTAGTAAAAAATGTAAGTTGATTTTAATCTCACAACTTGAAGTTCATTAAATCATTGCAAGATGTATATCCGATCCTTCATCTTTTTTGCCTCATATCATACGAGGCATATTCCAAGTGAGCAAGTCATTGGAATAATATTAATCTCGTGTGTGTGTACCCCCATTTTCTGTTTGAGAAGATTTGAATTGCCTTACATATATTTATTCTCACCAAAGATTTTGAATTAAATGCTTAATCTTAATGACTTGTAAATTTTAATTACAGAGCATTAGAAATCATAAATGCAACTTTAAGCAGTTTAAGAAAAGTGTGAAAAAATTGTGCAGTACTTAAAATGATCAGTCAGATTTTACAGTTGTTGGCTTCCACACTTTAATTTTTTTGGAGAATTTTACTTAGTTAAACTGCACAACTTTGAACTTGAATACACATTCAAGAAATTATGGAATTAGTTGCCAAGATTTTTGTAATATGTAACTGTACGACTTGAACGGGATTTTCTTAATATTCTTAAGAAATGCACAGTTGTCCATATCAAAAAAGAACAGGGATTACAATTTTTACTAAAAAGTGAATGGGATTTTTTTTGTAATGAATTTAGAATGTGGAGACTTTAATTGTGTTTAGTAAGATTGGATGGTTGTTTGTGGGTTGTAGAAATTAGATTTCGCACTTCTCTCTCACCTCTACTAATACTAATAATAATTATAACTCTTTCATCTTTTTATTTACTCAAGGTAAGGCTGAAAAAGAGAATGACAAGAAGGAGAGAGAAAGAGAACATTAGCATAATTCTTACAATGTCTAATTTATAGTAACATCAAATTTAAATAAATTGTAAATAGTACACACACACATCCTCCATTAGACTTTATTTCGTTTGTCTCTACAAATATTAGTTTGGGCCGTAAGTTTCCATATGTAAAGTACATATCTAAATATTGCAATCCCCTTGAGTTTTTTTCTCCTGTCTCACAGACAACCTCTCTCTTTCTGTGTATAGATTTTATTGCACACTCAGAGTAAATGTGGACACACACGTATCAATTTGATTCGAGATTCCACAATGAATTTATCATCTCATAATATTATGGCTACTCAATATAAAATCACACAAAAAAAACATTGGAGCTTTTTGGAATGTGGAATGAATTTATTATAGTCATTAAATCACAATTTGAATACTCTTTTAAAATTACGCTATGTATCGTTGCTGTGTGTGCAAATATTGAAGAGAATGGTTTTTTAACGTTTGTCAATTAAAAAATTAGCTGCACCTCCTTGTACCCATATATTTACACACACACACACACACAGGCACACAGTACACACACATGAAGAATAGAAATCTGTGGATCAATTACAGGGGGACAAGTTACAGTTGATGTATGTGCATAAAGCATTACTTTTAACTACACAAATAAAAAATCATTTAGTCAAATCTCCTTCAACGAAAAAAGTAGAAGTTGATGAGGGTCCGCCAAGCTACATTCAAATACATATGCAATTCACTGCAGGCTACAGGTCTGTACAAGGTGGACAATTTTTTTGGGGAGAAATCACGAAAATTAGACAGTGATGAGACAGTACTACATACTCCTTATAGACTATATGACTTCTGTACACACGCACGCATATTATACAGCCAAGCTAATTTTGATTCATGTCGTCATTTGAAATTAACTACACATTAAAGGACTCCCTTAAAAAGAAGTAAAGTTTTTCAATTAATCATTTTCTCTCTCTCGTAATTTGTGGGATGAGCAGTACTCGAAGAGCACAGTGCATTTCTGAGAGAGAGTGAGTGTGTGTGCATGTGTGCTTTTTAAAAAAACGATTCACTTTGGCCATTCATATCTCCTTAATGAAATTAAACTGCGACGCATAAGAAGAGGAGGAGAGTGTGGAAGAGTTTCTCTCGATTTTGATTTGAAAATCAACATGCTCGCACCTTGACTGGAATTAAAAGAAGTGAACGCTCCATCCTGCCTACTCTATAAGTATATTCCATAATAGAGATGTGATGGGATAAAAGAAGGAGAAAAAACAGGAAATCATGTCAAACACACGCACGATGACAAATACAACATAAGTGGAAGGAAATGTTAAGTGAAGAGTTTCTAACACAAAAAAAGAAGCTTTTTTTCTCTCCTCATTAATTCTATCTACTTTAATACCAGTTTCAAAAAATGAATTTGCTTTACATTTTGTACCGTTCATTTGTTGCATGTCACATTAAAATTAGCCTGGGTGAATAAGGAAAGAGTGAAAGCACACATTAAATATGACAGCGTGGTATTGGGTGTTTTGATGGTGGTCAAGTATTTTCCACGTGTGTGTGTGCGAAATATACATTTCTAACGGTGTGGATGGAGGTAATCTGCATAATTATTTGCTTCCCTTTTCTTTTTTTCCCTTTGGACATTTATATGCATAAATATGGAGTTTGTATGACACTCAACCATCATTTCATACCTTGCAGTTTGTCACACCTTTCACACTCAAATTAAAATCTACGTAGTTCCAATTAATTACGATTAAAATGAATCATTTTCTTCTGACCATAATCCTTGCTCACATGTACAAAACATGATATGTGAAGTGGAGGGAAAATACTCTCTTTTCTCTTAAGTGACGATGACGACGGCAGTACGACTGGCGATGGTGTGGACAGAATGAAAAGCAAGGTGACTGCTAATACTAGACTGTATTAAATAGTGTCGGCAGGTAGCTTTAACTCTCGGTATTTTTATGATGATCAATTTATGCATAGGAAATGACTTGTAAAACGACCACACCTGTACTCAACTCAACCTTGCACACACAGGCACACACGAGTGCAGAGAACGGAATAGAAATTGAGAGGAAAAAAAAATATAATATGCAAAAATTTTCGGGTCATCTCTTATTATTAATTTAGAAAGTCAAAGTCAAGTGAATTTTAGTTATTAACTTTCGTCCAACGTAGTTTGTCTTGTGTGTCATCCCTGTCAACAACAACACAATTAAATTTTGGCTCATCAGTCCTGTCACTGGCGTGTGTATTGTAGAGGGGGAAGGGGTTTGACATACATAGCAATCAATTATAATGGACAGTTTGAAACTACATAAAAATCATCAAGTTAATTTTTTTCAAGAGTGGAAGTGTGTGCACAGACAGGCCAAGACAACTCGACTTGATTAATACAAATCAAGTTAGTCAGGTGATGTAAAAGTCGTAGACGCTCCGCTGGAAACTGGAGTTGTGTGTCTGGAATGATTTTTTTAAAAAATCATCCGTTAAGACATTTGTAGTTAATGTATCCAGTTAGCACATCCATTACTTCCCTCGTGTATGGATGGGATAATGTCAATAATTAGTCCTTGATAATGAAAAACTTTCTTGGATGCCAGTTCACAATTTTGGAGGAGGCGAATGCATACACACACAAAAAACTTGTAGCTAATTCTAATTCCCCTTTCTATTTTTTGTCTCAATAAATTACGCTATAATAATTCGATTCTCTCATTTATTAGCACTCAAGAGTTCTACATTAATATAATATGGGATATAAGTTAAGTAGGTATCTCTCGAGGGTGTCCATTTTTTTCAAAAAAAAACTTTTCTGAGAATTTATTGAAAGTAAGTAAAGTACACCATCCAATTTCAATAAAACAGGGTTATGATATGTGTTAAAATGACCATGTTCTTACCACCATCCAAAAATTTAGTGTACAGTGTACACATTGGGCACTAAGGGGTACATCCATACAGGTAATCAAAAATGATATCAAAAAACAATATCAACTCACAACCACACCCATTCATCCCCTCTATTACCTTGCTCAGAAATGTTTTAAGGGAGATGGTGCAAAAAATAAATACGTACAAAATGGCTAGCCCCTGTTGTTTAAAATACATTATGAACTTATGAGACACAGATTTATTTTATTACATCACTTGTAATGAAGAGAGAGAGAGGGAATATATTTGGAGCGTACCCACATTCAGAGTTAATATTATTGTGACTATTTAATTCTTCAGAGTGATAACTCACAGACCTTATAGCCCACTTCCAAAATGTCCTTCCTTATTTTCTGTCAACACATACTTACACATACAGTGCAAGAGGAGAGGAGGAGATCCATTTATTTTTTTTCAATCCACATTTAACAATATGCACAATAACTTTTGCATTCTCATGAGAATACTCCAGCTGTTAACACACACACACACACAACACAACATTAAAATCCATTTTGACCAGCGGCAAGGCAATTTGGAGAGGCAAAACTATTTTTTTCCAAATGTCATCTCAACTCTGTTATTTTTTCTCCTCGTTCCTTTTTTCTTTTATATATTGGAAAAGTCATGTTGTGCGACTCAAGGTTGACTACTCCTTCTATTCTTGTGGTCACCATTTTCTCTCCCTCTCTCCCCGCCTCTTTCTATGTCTCTGAAAGGATTAATTGTAACTGTAATTTTTCATCTTTTGATTTTTTAAAAAAATCTCGTTTTTTCCCCTCTGGTATTCTCTTTTTATCATGTACAAAGTATCCACCTGTCTTTTTTTCCCAGCTCTCTCGCCGCCGTGGATTGTGGTCACCATCACATTTGACGGTGTGGCCTTTTTTCTTAAGAGAATGAACTGTCCTTTTAATATCATGTTGGAAAAATAGTGGCTGACCACATTGAACATGTCCAAGTCGTTATCATACTTACACTTAACTAAAAAACTGCTCTCTCTCTTGTGTGTCTCCCATGTTTGTTTGGGAGTAAACTGTGGGTGTGGGGAAGTGTTCAGTTTGTGACTGATTCTTTCTAACTGCAGTTAACTTTTCTTACACCTTCAAGAGGAAGGGAGACAGGGGAAGAGAGAGAGACAGAATGTTTGATTGACATTTCTTGATGTAGGATACACAGTGTACAGTTTTTTTCTACCTGTTCTTCTTGTTCTCCACTTGGAATGAATGCACTTTTAAATATGTCGTCGTCTCGTCGTTGCTATGCCGTTCGCTTGATGGACTGTAATTGCAATATGGTCTTGTTTCTCTATCAAGGATTATCAGAAAAGACTGACCGCTATAGTTATCCTATCATCCATTTAGGAATTATTCCATTGTAAACAACATCCATCCGACTGTCAATCTCATTCTTTGCCAAGTGGACCTTCCCAGGGGAAAAATTGTGCTTCAATTCCTCCTCCTCCTCCTCAATACATTTCTACTATTTTATGATGCATCAGTGCATCCCAATGTAAATTTCATGTTTCGCAACAAATCCTAGAGTGAGAGATCTGTGGGCAGAGATGCTTCACATTTTCTTGAATGTAAGACACGCTCTTCTTGTGTACATTTTCATTCTCTCCTATGTATTTTGTATACTTTGTACATGTTGTAACACGTAGCTCAAACCGGAATCTTTTATAATGATCCAAACACACACAATTAGTTAGAAAAATGCTGGTAGACACAGTGATTACCCGATGTAATGGAATATAGTAATGCATTGCAATGTGTCTGCTTCTTGAATATCTTACTGCATGCCATAATAATAATAATATTCCAGAGATGATGGAAAAGGCTTAATTTTCGGAAGTTTGTATTATTTAGACTATTCCTTCTCCTACTAAACAACAAATACTTTTGAACTTCACACATACAGAGACACACATGGGGAGAGAGAGATGGACGAGCAAATGTAGGTAAAGTGATAGCCTAAGGGAAGATCATCTTTTGAGTAGATTTCATGTTGAGATGGCTACGTCTAGCATAGCATGTATGTGTGAGAGTCATCCCAACAGAGAGAGAGAGGACAATGGTGTGTGTATATATAGGTCGAATGGGAGTTTTGAGTATTTTAACACACACACACACATTCACTAGGGGAATATCCTTCTTAATCATCTTCATCTCTTTTGAGCTTCACTGTTTTTGGTGGTGGTGTGAACGGAACAATCTCCATCGTTAGTCAAACCTTGTTCATTCTTTTGTAAACTCTAATTTAAAATTAAGCTTGAGAATAGCCAGAGGATTGTAGAATAAATTCTTTTTTGTCTTGTCATCTCTTATTTATCAAACTGCATGCCGGTGTGTGTGTGTGTGTATTCTTACACTGTACAATAATCAATCAGCATAGATAAATACAAATAGTACATGGAGGCTATGCAGGGGTTGCGGAAACATGAATGATTTTTATTATATGGTTTCTGGGTATATGGGCAACCCACGATTGCCGAGTGTGTGTAATGATGTAATCCTTAAATATGTATTGTGTTTACACTGCAGAGCTTCAAATCCGATCAAGTCTTACCTGCATCTTAGTACTATCTTAGAGCTGGTGTGTGTGTGACGTATCTTCACATAGAATGGATACGGGGGAAAACCTTAGGTCATTACATTGCATCCTGTCAAAGTGTGTTTATGACTGTGTAGGGTTTCTTGAACAGGACACAAATGCACATTTGTGTCCACACACACACACATCCACTCATCTACCTCCATTCTTTCTATGGAAGTTTATGGTTCTTTTCTCATGTACATTTCCCATTGTGTGTGTGTGTTGTGTGGTGGGTGTGTGGATGCTCTATCCCTACTCAAAGAAGATGCATGTGTGTCTTTGTGTGTGTAGGTTATATTTCCAAACTCCTTTTACCCACTTTCAACTTCATTCGCCTTTTCTCCTCCCCCCTCCCTCCTCGTTTCATGGGTTTGTTCTTATTTGTGTGTGTCTACGTGTGTGTTTAGTTCAACTTGGATTGTCTGGGATGTGTGTCATGTCCCGGACCCGCGTCTTCTATTTTTGGCTGTAAAGTTGTTTGTGTCCTTGCCTTGTGTGTTTCGTGAGAAAGTGTTTTGTCGATTGGGAGTTTTTTTAAATTTATTTTTTTAAAAATTATTTTTGACTGTGTCTCAAGTATGCTTCATTAGAGAAGGGAGTCGTCGTTTGGAAGCATGGCTTTAAAGTGAGTGTAGTGGATATCTGTTGTTGAGTTGGTAGAAGTGCAAAGATAAATTAAAATTGATTCATCAAAATTCATTTATTACATACAATAATTATTTTTGTGTCTTGCAATAATGGGGATGACGAGGAAGGTCAATACAGCTATTTATTATGAGTGCTCATTTTCTTTTGATATGTGTACAGCTGTACCTATTACTACCTATGGCTATATAAAATTTATTAGACGAGAGTATGTGTGTACTCTGTTGAAAGGTTCACCATTATCCCCCAACAGAGATTACTATTATTAAAATATTTGTGACTCTCGCTTGAATAGCCCCTCTCTTTGTCCACTCTTCACAATTTGAATGGACTGTTCTCTAATGACGGCTTAATAAATATTGTTGTTGTTGCAAAACCAAAGTTCATGTTATATTATGATTAATCTTTTGTATACATTTCACTATTGGCCTGTGTATGTGTTGAATCTTGACGGGTGTAATAATAATAAATGATTTCTTTTTGTTTTTCCCTTACAGGAGCTCTGCTTCGGTTTGTGGATTCCTTGTATGGGGTAGTCTCTTAATTGTTGCTCTAGTCATCTCCACCAGTCAAGCGCAAGGAGGTAAGAAAGTCAACAGTCCTAATTATTTTCTAAATAAATAATATCTTTATGGCTATCTATTTTGACAAACTACCTTCACCACGAGTGTCATCACTGACTCATATCATAATTTACAACTAGTTCAGTAAATCACATTTCATATTTTATGCGATGAACAACTGTACTGTGTACTTTTAAATGAGGTTTGTTAAATATTTTGAGAGGATTGATGCTCCTGGCCAAGGAAGTTAATTAGTTTGACTCTGAGTTTACTTGATAATAATTTGTTGTGAACGAGGGAATTTCACATACGTACATGTCTAATTGAATTGTAACTTTTAACCCTGTTCTTGTTCTTCATTTCTGCCGTTGTTGTCCAACATACGTTTGTGTGATTAAATCCTTTCGTCTTATTGTACTGAATAATAATTGTAAGGTTTTCACGCAATGTCGTGCTACCGTTCTCCTCTCTGTGTCTACAAAACTAGTAATGAAGAGGAGGAAGGAGGAGTGACTTGGTGTAACATATATTGAGTTATGAGTGCAATTAGCTCTTTCATCTTTCTGCAAAGGCAGGCACACCACACCACAAATTGTGAGGTATGGTAGGTAGTTAAACTAGTCTCTCTCTCATTTTTATAAACAAACTCCACTCCGTCTGTGTCTACACATTTTTTTGATGAATGTGAGGAACGTATAATATTTAATATTGATGACAATGATGATCATTCTAGCCATAATCCCCAAAAGATCTCCAACCATTTAATATAATTATTAGGCATTACACCTTTTTTTCATTCTTCTTATCTCCCACCTCCTCATACCGGTATTCCTTTTCTTTTGTGATATGTTGACTCAACAATGAATCATAAGAAGAAGAGAGGAGAGGGAGAAGAGAGATGGAGATGAACTAAAGGTGTACGCACGTGTACTCTTTAAAGTATGATTAGTCTTTCAACAATGTAGACTATGATATTACTGTAGTTTGAGATGAGGAGGAATGTACACAGAGAAAGAGTGTAGACTGACAATAGATGAACATATGCTCGCATTACAAATAAAATGGCAAATTACATGGATATTGCAAATGCAAAAAGGGGACTAGCCCCGAGTCATGATACCCTACCCTACTATTACGATTGACTAGTTTAGAAAACCAGTGTGTAGTCGCTTGCGTCTTTCGTTACTCACGTCTCCCCCTAAACTGACTGAATGAGCCCTGTCCCAAATTTCTCAATAAAGTTTCCTAACTAGATTCAAGTGTTGATTTAGTTGTTAATATTTAACTCTCTCCCTCTCTATGTTTTGATAAAACTGGATATTGTGTATCAAAAGGGTAAAAGGAAAGAAAATTTAAAGAGAGCCGAGCCAGAGGAAAATATGTGAGATTCAGGGTTGTCAAAAAATTTAACATTTCACTCAAAAATTGTGAGGTTAATTTGAATACAATGTTGAAATACATAGTGGAATTTAAGTTGAATAAAAAATGGTGCTATTTAAATTTTAATCGAAATATTTCCACAATCTTCTTCATTTTTTTGAAATTAAAATTTCGAAATGTGGATTCATCCCTTTTCATCTCTTTTCGAGGGTGTTCTATGCATTAAATATTATGTTGTAAATTGTCAGGGAGGACATATTTTTGAAAAAAGGGTCTTGAGATTTGTCCTTCTTGATTAGACTTGTCAAAAATGTCAAACCAATCTTATCCTAATTAAACCTCGCTTTTTAGTCTGACCAAATGTCCTGAAAACTTTAACAATTGATCCAAGAAATACGTTTACAGTGTAAGTAGGTGTAAGGCGGACAGTGAGGAGAAAAAGCGTACAATTATTTGACAAGCTAAAAAACACTTTTAAACTGACAACAGTAACGAGGTATAATGTATTAAGGAAGGTGCTTGAACGATATTTTTTTACAGAATTTTTTTTGTCAACTCTCATTATGGTTTTTTCTCCTATTACACTAAATAATGTAGAGATGTTGTCGGTGTGTTGAATGATTGTGTGATTATTTTTGTTTGGGGAGAGAAGGAGGAGGGAAAAGACGACGTCATGTCTGTCGTATTGCGTGAGATTGGGTTATGTGGAAGGAATTGAAGCCTTACACGGTTCTCAATCATGACAAAAGAGACACCAGATCACGGCACACATAATCGCCCAGTTTTATCCTTTTTGGCCCATTCTGCCGATTCATGATGATGTTCTTTGTATGCGTTGTGTGTGTGTGTGTCCCTCTCTGACACTTGACGTTCAAGTCAGAGGAGGAAGGACGTTCAAGAATGAAGAAGAGACAAACTTACCTTGGCTTGAGGTCTATTTTTGTAAATTTAACATACAACCAGTCTGTTCAACTGTTTCAGTGCATCCCCCACAAAAACAACATCCATCATCTTGTGTGTGTCTTGTCAATACGTGTGTGTGTGTGTGAAGGAGTAGCAATAATATTGTTGTAGTACAACACACAAGTCATAACATGGGAGGATGTTACTAGTACAAATCAATGTATAGTAAATTTCTCCAAATGACATTTGACTATTGTACAGATACACGCCACACAAATTATTGAGAAATTGTGTGTGTGTGCGTGTGTTTATATTTAGCCTAAAGTTACACTCACATTGAGTACTCACTCATCCATACTTCTTCATTTTGATCAGATTGATAATGACAATGGCAGTGATGGTTCGAGATGAGATGGGACTTTAAACTGGAACGATTAGTCCACGAAGGATTCTTTGATGATAATTATTCGTGTGTTGTTGTACTCGTGTTTTCTCATGTTGACTCTTGGGAACCTTCAATCATGATGACTGTCTCTCTACTATCTATCTACGTGGCCTTAATCTCTTCTTAATTTCTTCAAAATTTTGATTTGAGAGCAGGGATGCCGCTGTCAGGAAAGAGAGAGAGAGAGAGAGAGTTTAATCAACATTTCTTTCACTGTGTCTTTATTTTAAATTAGCATTGTTTTCTAGGGTTATTGAGAAGGAATTGAAATTTCACAAATCTCAGACAAAAATTCAAAGTACTACAATTTGACTTTGGTGCAAGTTAGACAGACTTGTTCATTTTGTCAGTCATTTTTCAAATCTCTATTTTATTGTTTGTAGGGACTCTTTGTGAAGGAATTCAATTTGAGTCGGGAAAAGAGGGGATATCATGCATCGTTATCCCTTTTGGATATTAGAAAAGAAGAAATTGAGCTACAAATTGTAATTACATTTGAAATACATATTTAAGGGAAATGCTTTCGACTAGCCGTGTGTCTATTCTATATATACGCGTGTGTGTGTGTGTGTGTGTGTTGGGAGGGGACAGTATGGTTTTGAAAGAATTGGAAGAGAGCTCAAAATATTTAGTGGATAAAAAGACTATCTTCGTAATGTATACTTATGTACATGGGTAGATAAGGACTGCAGACAAGAAGACTTGTCATTTAATTCACAAAATCTGTATAATGAGCAAAATGCTTTCTAGTTTTGGTGTATCATCATGAAGAGACGGAGGAGAAGAAGGATGAGAAGTTGTAGGTCATTTGGAACGACGTCATCATCATGCATTTCGCTCTCCCCTATCCTCACTTATTTACTTGTGTCTATTGCATATTGTACTGTACACCTCTTCTGCAGGTAGATATATTCCGAGAGGGCGAACAAATCTAAGGAAATGTAATGGGGAATCGTAGATAAAAATGTAAATGTGCTCATTGCCACCATTTTTGCCAGTTCTCTCTCCCCTATACTTGTCCCACACACACACACAGTGACATATATCAAAATAAGGGAATTCATCTTCAAATATATGGACATTCCAATCGTCTGTGACAAAGTAAATTCAGTATAAATGTTAATTGCAAATTGTACGACTCTGTCTCTCCTGTGTGTCTGTGCTTGAGACAAGAGTACACAGATTTGTGTGTTGCTTTTGGTAGGGAAGCGTAAAGGTGGTACATACACTTGTACTGTCTGTAGGTTTTGTATGTAGTTTTGAGAGAGTGTGTAATGTACCAGTGAGATGTGTATGCAATGCATAAGGATTTTGTTGGTTGATTGGACTGAAGGTAAGTCGGTACAGGTAGGGGTGCATCATAGAGAAAGGACGACCGGTATCTCTGTGTATCTCTCTATTCTCTCTCTCTTAGGCAAAATGTAGGTAGGCTTGGTTCTTTTGACTTGATTATATGCACAAAGTATGACACGCGAAAAAAAACTGAAAATCTAGGCCAAGAAATGATGATGATGATGAGCTGTTGTTGTTGTTTGTTGCTGCTCCTGTTCCTCTAAAGACTTTTAAATCAAAGTAAAATGGTGAGGCTAGTTTGACTCGCATCATACACGTACAACATTTAAGTACTCGAGGATTTGTACAGGGAGACTCTATTACTTCCATGTCAGACACTCACACCATTTACAATATTGTGTGTGTGTGTGTGTGGAGGGGTAAGAAAAAAGATATTCTCCTCAACGATTATATGTACTTTAACCATGTTATGGTTGTATTTAATACACCATGTGTGTATGCCGTATTATATATTATTTTGCTTTATAATATCCATGAGATTTTTACTCTTTGTTGCCTATATCTATTGTTGAATGGTTGATTGTATTTGTCAGACTAAAGTGTACCTCCCTGTACACACTATGTACAATGTATTAACTCTCTTTTAACTGTTGTGTTAAATCCAAGAGAGTTTTTTACCCCTCATCAAAATTATTGGCGTCGGAAACAGTCTAACCTCCTCGACAATTGTTCGTTGTTGTTGCTCTCTCTCTCTCTTGTTGTTGTTGTTGTTGACTTCCGTTTTGCTCTCCTGAGCTTCATTTTTGATGAATTACAAGTCATTTTACAAGTCTGTTACATTTAGCATAGCAGTAGTTGTGACAGGAGACCAGTGGGCAATGGTCAGTCCAAATAATGTGGTCACAATATTGTAACTTTGCTTCAAAAAGGTTTCAACAACAATGTTATTATTATAAAGAGTGATACGTAGACGGACTAAACCGGATAATTGTTTTTTGTGGATGTCATATTCACACAAAAAAATAATACAATAACTATACTTGTTAAGATTTAATAATAATTTTCCTGTCTTTTCCTTCCCTCCCCCTTCAGCGAGTTCCTTAACTGTCTTGGAGCTACTCAAAATGTACTACAAAGTTTGATCATGATATTTCCCTAGTGTGATTGCCTTCCCACCCCCTTAATGATTTATTTGAAGGATATTCGCAGATGATTTTGAAAAATTGTGTACACTGTATTTCCTCTAAATCCTTCGATTATGATTTTAGCACGTTTACTACCATTCCTCCTCCTCAGCTGCTACACTACCCCACATTACAAATACAAATAAAAAGCACCTTTCCAAAAGGGGACGGTTCAATTTTCAACCCTTCTACACTTTAAAGAGAGTCGTTGAGTTTAATTTTTTTCTGTGAAAACTTGCATCTCCTCCATCAAAATTCATTGTTGTATGCATTGCATACTCACAGAAAATGGAATTATACAGTCATTAAATACGGATGGGAATTCACCCTTATTACTGTGTGTGTGGTTTTGGATTGTGCACGCACTCACAAACAGACACACACAGTTTTGAGAATTAAATGGAGGAGCTGGAATGGAAGGTTGTGTGAGTCAAATTGATGACGATGATGATGAGAGCAAGGTTGCTCTCTTACATCTAATCAAGTAGCAGTCCTTCTTCCCCACAAACCAAATTGAAAGGGCTATTGGCTATACACTTTTGTGTAAAAAAGCAATCAGTCACAGCATCAACAGTCTATTTTGTGTCATTTTGAAGCCATTTTGAACTATGCATGAGGGAGAGAGGGAGAGAGAGGGAATGGTGTAACGGGAGTAAAAATTATTAAATGTTAATTGAATTCCTGAGGATGAGGACCTTTCCTTCTTTTTTGTACTTCATTTTTGTTTTACCTTTCCTTCTTTTTTTGTTCGAGTGAACGATTCACAGAGGAAATTGAAATGATTCTCCACTTGGGAAATAATGCAGAGAGAGTCATTGATATATATTTTTTAAAGGACTTTGAAATGATTGTTTAAAGTCCGTAGTGGAAAAATGACGTACATAGTAAAATAGTAAACCAGTAATTTTTCAATGCCTTTCACCCAATAGCCCTCCTCTTGAAGTCGTCCAACACTTGTCATGGTTCACAAAAAAGATACATCATGTTACAATGTATCCTGCTCAAAAATTAAAATACACACACTCATTCTCTCACGCACACACACACACCTCATACGTCATACACAAATGTACATTGAGAGGGAGGAGGACTGCAGGCACAAATGTAAATTGCAATGGATTTTTCGACAGTGTTGTTGTCTGTACTATGTATTGTAGAGTTGGAGTAATGTGGACGTGGCTGGCATTGTTGAAAGGTCATTTGATGATACAGAAAATGAAATAATAGGAATGGATGAGAGAACATGGTGCATTAGATCCGTGTAAGGATTCTCTCTCCTCTCCTCTCCTCTCTTCTCTGCCATGGTGAATTGTTGTAAATTTTAATTAAGTTGGTGAGAAAAATATATTATCACATGTGTACATGTTGTCTCTCCACACACACGCACACACACAGGTTCCCTTGTCATGTTCATCACTATCAGAGCTTAGAGAGAGTGTTCATGGACAAAAGTGCATGAACGTGTGATGTTATTTTTTGCCAAACACAACTTTTAATAGAAATTCTCCCCCATGTTTTTTTTGAAATGGTTTATGCTCATGTTCAATTGGGGTGTATTGGCTCATCTACATTTTTATTTTGTAAAGTCAAATTTACCCAAATAATCATGATACTGCTCATCATTATGAGAATGGAATTTGGAGAGGAAAAAAGAAAGGATTTTTGCCTTAAACTATTCGCTATGGGATCATAAAAAATGTGTAGAATTAAGATGAACAGGATCCATGATGTTTAATGTAAATTGTCCATAAAAAGTTTGACCGTCCCTTTCCCTTTTCCCCAATTTTTCTTTTTGTGTCTGTTTTTCCAATGGTCAACTTCATTAAAATTTTTTTTGTTTCTCTTGGCCAGGGAGATCAAAATCTTTGTAATGTATACAGTATACATGCATGAGTTTTGTTTGTCATCCATTTTAAAAATGACATATCAAGTTAACTCGCAAATTGTGACCTGGCAATTGAAATCTGTAGGCAAAAAAAAATAAGTTCTTCAATCATAATTCATGAAGGGTAAATGAAGTCTGATGTGGGTTGGCAACATCTTGACAGAAAAAATTGTTTTTGCCCTTTTTACTTTGTTTTGCCTTTATTCTCTCTCTCTCTCTGCGTGTGTGTGTGTGGATGGATGGATGTGCTAAGTGAAGGAGCATGTGTATGAAATTAGGAGTAAGTACAGCATGTAAAAATCTTGACATGTGAATTGTAATCTCACATTTCATCCACAAAATGACACAAAATGGTTTCTTTCTATAGTTCTCCACTCTTTTCTGAACAAAACAATGTAGTTCAAGTGAGGAGGGGCTCATGTACTTTACGTGTAAATCTAAGTAGAAAGTCCAATAATGTTTCTCTCCAAACCATTTAAATCTAATGTTGTTTCTTATTCTCCCCATTATAATAACAAAATAATTGTGTGTGTACGAGAACATGTTCAACTTTCCGTAGTTTTTCCCCCCTCCTCGCGTTTGGTTCTACTTAATTGGTATTTTTCTTAAATGATTTTTTTCCGTAAAATAAAAATTCTCATTTGACTGAATTCAAGGTATGTACTTAGCTAAGTATTTTGAGTTAAATCAAATTGCAGTACAAGTGCACCGTAACTGTATACATGGTAGATTGTACGGACATTGAAAAGAGGAGATTTGGATTTGTCAGCGTCTCTTTACTGAAAGAACTGAAAAGAAATTAAAAATGTATTTAGCATAGCCAGTGATTTTTGGAGGGATGACCCTGTACAACTATTCTTACTAGTCGGGGGGATATTTTTAAGAGAAATTTCGTGCGTGCAATTCTCATGCTTCCAAATTAATTTCCTTTTACCTTCCTTCCCAACAACTATGCAAGTCTGATGGTGGTTAACAAACTCCACTCGTAAGATTTTTTTGTCAAAACATTTGTCTTTTGTGTGTGTAGTCTCGTAACTATTTATGACTGGCCCAATGAAGCGGTATATATCTGCACAAAGTGGTGCTAATTCTCCTTTTTTCCTTTTTCTCCCTCTTCAAAGGAATTTGTACTGTGTGTGTGTCCTGTACAGTGTATTTAACATTGGGGGGTTTGCCTCACCACACATTTTTTGTACGAGAGAAGTGTGTGTGTGTGAAGTGTTCAAAGCTCTCCGTTAGCTCCACAAACAACACCTCCCAGTCATAAAAGAACAATTTGAGCTGATTCTGAGAGGTCAACTTTTGTAATTTGTTGTTCTTTTTCTTACTCTTGTACGTCTGTCAATTGTGAGTGGGGACAAAAGGAGGAGAAAATTGGAGAGGACAGTGGCTGGCAGGTACAAAAAATGATTGTGCAAAAAAGGGAAAAAATCAAATAAAGTACATTACAGTACAAAGTACAACATATATAGGCGAGTACAAGAGTTGAGGAACATACGTGACATTTCGATTAACAAATTTCAGGAAAATTGTGAGTTACACCGTCAGCACAATTATGCAGATAGTAGAATTAAAGAGATTGTAATGAATGGAATTTAAAATGCACGCTAAAGATATTAAGTAAATTTGCTGTCATACAACATGAGATCTATATATTTTGCAAATTTTGTCTTTCCAGGAAAATGTCCACCACCCGGGATGGACAAGCGTTTGTGTGGGGATCAGCAAAATCAGTGTGAAGTAGACTCGGACTGTGTCACTGGAACAAATGGAGGCTCTGACACGGAAGCAATGTGTTGCCATACGGGATGTAGCAAAGTTTGTGTTCTTCCTCAGTTTACAGGTACACAATTCAATTCCTCACTACAGATATTTCATTGGCTAATCTGCACACCAAGAACATACTTATAAGTATGCAGAGTACGATCAAATAAAATAAATCTAAAAAATCATTCAGTCATTCAAGACATGGACATGAGTGAGTAGGTTCGACAAGTCAAGTATACACGGTGAATGAGAATGAGGTGTGTGTGTGTGTGTGTGTGTGTGGTGGTATCATAAAAACACAGAAAGACAATGTACTACAAAAGGCCATAACCTGCTTCCATGTACCCAACGAACCAAGTGAAACCACTTATATAACGTCTTTTTTACAAAAATACAATTTTTTCCATCTACTACATAAAAGTTTACAACTATGTACACAAAAGTACACACAGTCTTCTCAGTTGATTCCAATTCTACATATTACTATTCATGTCTCTCTGTCTCTGAAGATGCATCGAGAGTGCAGGTGCAATATAAAATGATAATATAGCTGTACTACTGGGGTAATAATATTCATAGCTGTAGAATTTGTGTAGGCATGCAATGATCATCTGCATCTGTACTTTTTT
Source organism: Pygmarrhopalites habei (assembly GCA_009870185.1). NCBI lineage: Eukaryota > Metazoa > Arthropoda > Collembola > Symphypleona > Arrhopalitidae > Pygmarrhopalites > Pygmarrhopalites habei. The sequence goes on along the minus strand of WJFB01001324.1, from coordinate 14,813 downwards.
ACACCTTGACGCATCCCCATTTTTACAATGGAATCCTCTGTACACGAATCAACAATCTTTTTGGCATAAATTTACTTGTTTTTTTTCTTCTCCTCCTCTCTCTCTCTCTGGCCATCTTCTTTCGTCTGTTACATAGTTAAAATAATAAACGCGAGGAATTTATAAGGTGAGAGGGATCATTCTCAATCCTGACATTTACTATTTACATTCAAAATGTTTTTTCTCTTAGCAAGCTGCTTCTCCATGCTGTACTCCCATTACACGTCCACACACACACAGGCAGACACACAATGTAAAAGTTATATAACTACCAAGGGAGGGGATCGTTAAAATAATAGTGGAAAAATGTTTTCCCCTTTGTACCTGTCTTTTTTGTGTGGAGGGAAGAAAAGTACAATTTTTTACAAACATCTCAAGTGGAGTTAAGTGTGCCTCAGCTTTATATTTAAATTTTTGTACATACACACAATTCAAAGTAACGTTAGCCCACGGTGAAGAAGAAGAAGAAGAGGTGCAGAAGAACCACAAATAATTTTTTTTGAATAATAAAAGACACGTTATGTATGACACTACTGGGGAAACTCTTTGTGTGTGTGAGACAAGATGGGATGAGAGGAGGATATTATATCATTACATTATGATGTGTGTGTGTGGAAAAAGAGGCTCGTTTTATTTCAATAATATTAAATTGAGGGAGTGTGAAGCCATAAGTTACAGTTTGACAATTGAATCCTTTCTTTTTATTTTTCGAAAAAGTCAGGGAGGGCAACGGCTATCATCAAAAATTTTGTGGGGGTTAAATAAAATCACAGTATTTTTGTACCTCTTCAACTTTCAAGAAAAGTACAATTCACTTGTGGTATTTTTGAGTATGTATTCTGATACTTTGCGATTCTTGATTGCCATTAAAAATGAATACACAATGCGAATCGTCTTGGGTAATCCAAACTAAATGATGATGATTACTATTATGACATTGCTTTGATCCTGGTTCCCTCCTTCTCCTCTCTCTCTCTCCCTCTCCCATTCGTTTTAACGATGGATGATGATGATCAGTTGTGACCGTCAGTCTTCCATTACCTTCACGATTGACTCTCCTTCTTCTGCCAGGACAAATGTGTACAAGAGAGAGAGGATGTGTGTAGAAAATACAATACAATAAAGTTGACGTCAAGTGATAGATTTAGCTATTCATTATTAGATTACTATACTATTTGTAATTTTATTTTAAACAGGCTATGATTAACCATTCAAGTGGAATGTGTGTGTGTGTACTCATGTTACGAGGCAGTATTTTCAAAAGGCCATCAAACTCATTGTTATAAATTGCTCTTGTTGTTCGAACACAATGATTGTGTACTCATCTCTCCGTCTCAATTTTAAAGTGAGTCCGAGACTGAAGGTGCATTGTCAATCTCTGTCTCTCTCTCTCTTTCTGGAATGGAAGGTTTACATAATCAAAAAACGTTGAGTTGGACACATGTGAAAGATGTTATGATTCTTGAATGTCCCATCCACAAATCACACAAACACACAATTGTTCCTTAGCATTGAAATTGTAAATATAGTTGAAATTTTTTCTATAATATAATGGACAATTCAAGTCCGGTTCTGTAATTGTGGTCTCCTCACCACAATTAACTCTCATCATACTTAACCTGTAATTTGGATATGTACACACGTGTGTGTGTGATCTACAAATATGAAGTGGAATGTGCATACTAATAATAACGAGGGAGCAGAAGCAGATCAAGCATTGTTTCAGACAAAAGAGAAATAAATCCAAGACCATGTACCACCATTCCAATGTCCCTTTGAGAGTCTCCATTATTATATTGTTCATTTTATTGTGAATTATGTGGGGGAGGGGTGTGAGATAATTCAAGAACACAGTGGGGACACATGTTCTGTGTGTGTCTTATTGAAATGATCCTTTCATGTCTACAACAGTCTACACATTGTACACACACGCATATGTAATATGAGTGTGTTGTGTAATAGTCTAATTTTTTGAATATGGATTCCTTTGGGACATAAGATTGTCTCATGGTACGCTTCTCTAACTCTATTTTCACTCTTCTGGCTGGTGTGTGTGTGTGTGTACGCGTGTGTGTGGGACAATTTTGATTTGGGTATTTGGAATTTGATGTGTCGCAACAAAATAGTTGCGTACCTTTTTCCATCTCTCTCTCCATCTTTTCCTATATATAGCCACTCATTTTCTGACACACATCCACACACTGTGTACATTATCCAAATCGACAATAGTGGAGACGTGTGTGTTTGATAAGGATAAAGAGACAGACAATATCGAATGTAGAAATAGACAAGTTGGTAATCATCCGTGGGTCAGATCACCCAACGATGATTTTGGTAAATCATTAATCCTAAATGCAAATGACTCTTTGTGTCCTATTGGTTTGTGTGTGCCTCATGATGACGGTTTAACAGAGGGAGAAGAAAAGAAAATTAAATCTGGAGTAGTTGGGTGATACACACACACACACAATGACAAACTGTCATTAAAAAAATTATAAAAAGAATTTTGGCACAGCACTGCAAACTGTAATAATGAATTCAAATGCATGTGTTGATAAAAATTATATTACCTATGCAGAATTTTTATGTTTGCCCAATCTGTGACAACTTCATTTCTTGGGATAATCTCTTGAAAATCTCTTTTGCTTCACATTGACTGATCTATATATACAACAGACAACAACGACAATATTAAGATGGAGTTAAATCATGTGTCGTTAAATAATGTTGTGTAGTTAAAAAATCTCGGGTGATTGTATTGTTGTACATGGGTAAAGATTAGATGTGAAATTTACGATTGAAGCTCAAATAGGGAGACACACACACACACCAGCTCCCATCATTAGGCATAGATAAAAGGGTAATAGGAGGGAGTAATAGCAGAGTAGTTGTGCACCATTTAAAGATAACTGTAATTACAAAGTATTATTGTACGAAGGGGAGAGTGACAAAAGGATGGGGTGAAAGTGAGGAGGATGGAATGGACGAGCGTGTGTCACATGGACAAGGGGTCACCCTCTCTTCTTGGTTTAGAGAGAGAGTGTGTGTCCTTTTAGTTGGGCGAGGGTGTTTGTTTGATGGAGGTATTTTTACAATAATAATAATAATTGTTGTCTCCATCCTTGTTTGACATGATCATAAAAGAAAGCAAAAGTTAAAATAACTTATTTTTATGGGGGCTTAATGGACTCGAGATAATTATTAGTTTTTTTTCGAAGGATAATATCTTAAATTGTAGTGAGTACCTCTGCAGTAAGTTTTTCACTGTTCAAAAATTAACCTCTGTGCTCTACCACTTCTTTTCTTGTTGTACAAAGGAAATTCAACACAAAAGGTGACTGACAATTTGTGTATTATATAAAAGGTACATTATTTTTACAATCCCTCAAAGTTCCAAGTTGGAAGATTGAGTAATCCACCATCCACCGTGGGATTTTCCAGACCTCATAAAATAAGGAAATTAAATTTCGTCCCAGCCCATCTTGTAAGTCATCCTATCCTAGGCTGTAAGGAGGATGATTTGTTTTGGAAAGTTACGTAAATAATAAATAATGTATTTTGTACACTCACAAAGTAAATCCACACAGCTTTTTTCTTTTTTATAGGGGTAAATTTGGCTACGTGGGCCTACCCTCCCACTGCCTCTTCTATTTATGCGGGCTGTGTGTGTGTTTGTGTGTGTTTTGTTTTTTTATGAAAAATAATGTAGTAAAAAATTTGTATATTGTGAAGAAACATTCTGTTATAGAATCACAAAAAAAAGAAAATGTATGTACTTTGTAGAGGGAAAAAGGTGGTCAACATTTGTGTGTGTCTTGTACCTGTGTAATAGGATACGCTATATATTTTTGGAGAGGAACACGTAAAAAAAGAAGCTGGTGATTGTATCACAGTCGTATTATATACTGTAAATGGACAATTTTTTGTCTGACGTCCATTTTATGATGACTTACAAGTTGTGAGTGTGGATTACTGTGGATACATATGGTGACGGTGAGTGTGGGACATTCTCAACTAAACTTTCTTTTGTTTGACTTTTTTTCCATTTTGGTAAACATAATACTCTGCTATAGAGTGTAATTCAGTATAGCTCTCCTTTCTTTTGTTCACATGACTAACTATGATACGTATTGTTATATTGCGGATTTAAACTCTACTGTACTATGTTTGGTCTGTGGGTTTCACTGACACACACACATACATGTATGTAGTTAGCTGACAGCTACAAGAGTAGAGCAGTGAGTCACAAAATTGTCATAAAATTCTGTTGGTTGAGCTACACTGCAAAATAGAGATGAAGGAGGAGAGTTAAGCATGATTCCCACATCACTCCATTTTCACAAAAAAACTTCACACTAACGTGTGAGACAGAATCGTCGGTAGAACCCCAATAAAATCGACCCTTCTAGCTCCTGCTGGGCCAGTAGGGACTTGCGAAAAAGTGAAGGGTTTCACCTCCGTGCATTTCCACTGCATTTCAACAATGTGATGATTCATATGTCATGTGATTTGACCACATGAATGGAGCAGGTAAAAAATGAATCATAATTTCCATGAATTTGGGTCTGTCTGAAGGAAAATGTTGAGAAAGAAAAATGTTGATTCAAGTTTCGTATTTTAGGGCTCAAGGAGGATTAACTCGTCATTTTTAGGTGTGAAAATGTGGAAGTGAGAATCAGCATTTCGTTTTCCCAATGTCCAAGACCAATTTGTCCCCTAATCCCCAGTTAAGTATCCTTCGACAAGGCAAATTTTGGAACTGGGAATCCTACTTTAGTGGAGTAAAGTAGAACTTTTTGTTATGATGTATTGTAATGGCAAGAAGGCCCCCGTCCATTCATCATGTGTGTATTAGAATTGTCATGTACAATGTGCATTGCACATGTACAACACAATATTATTGTAATACATAGTAGTAGTAGAGGATCAGTTACCTTCAAATGACAGATTCGTTGTCTTTGACTTGTCACGATTGTTAAACTGAATCCCAAGACAATCGTCTTTTGCTCCTGCTGATACAGGGGTAGTCGTTAAATAATGTGACCACAATAATACTTTTTGCTACTACTCTCAACTCTTGTGAGTTAAGTAGTGACTGGAATGCAAGGTAATTACTCATAGTGTAGACACAAATTTTGAGTGTAGCAGTATCCCCTCCACCCTCCTCATATCCATTGTGTGTGTGTGTGTGATACATATTTCAAAGATGAAGGAATCAAAATTCAATCACAGTCGTCAACTGATCCCATGATGAGTCTAAGGTTGTCTGATTGGAAACTAACCCTGGAATTAATGTTCCAATTAGTGTTTGATGAGACTTCTCACCAAAAAAATGGATCTGGATCAAAGCCTAATGTCTTTTAAATTCTAATCCAATTCGTGTATTGATCCAAATCTCTCTCTCTGTGTCATATCCTACATCATTTGTAAAGCCTTCATTTCCCTACCTTCTTCATGTCTATCCATCGAACTTGAATTTTTTCATTGTTGTTGTCCATCTCTCTGAGTGTGATAGGAGGGTGCCAAATCATGCCCGTATTTATCTTTGTGCAGAATCAAACTCTCATTTTAATAACATGTTGCTATTGGTATGTATTTTAATACAAGTTCTGGAAATTTATGTATACATTAACTGTACTGTGTGTGTTGGCTCAGGCACAACAGGAAATTTTGTACGACGCCAGAAAGTCCACAAACTGATGCATGCTAACTGTAATTAGAGTTTGGCATTGAAAAATATTTTTGGTGGACTGGTGAGAGAATCTTCCTCTCCGTTATTTTGAGATGGAGGTTGGATTTGCTGAGATAGTAAACTATGTATTTTCCTTTCTGTCAAAATCCAGATTCTCTTACCTTGATTTTTCTGTTTGAGATAAGATGTGGAGACGTGAGAAATTGTGTGAAAAAATTTTGGTGTCTGTATAATAATAATCTGCCTATTATTTATTGAAGGAGGAGGAGGATGAATGTATGATTTAAATTTCATTGGGATGAGCCAAATGAGGTTAAACAAGTTAAATGAGATCAAGATTGATGATGATGGTCGGGATTGTGATGAAATCATCATTTTATTCATTCTAACCTTGCAAAGATTTTATGATGGACAGAGAGAGAGAGAGAAGGGAGATTTTTTATTTTTAGTGTTATTTCTTTACAGTGTGTTCACTTTATCACCAGAGGTGAAGGTACAATTCAAGTTGGGTGATGTGTGACATTATTTTTAACTGTGATCCATCCACCACAATTTAGTGTGAATATTGTGTGTGCATAATATAATTTAATATTTATGAGATTTGGGTATCCTTGCACTTTTATCAATAAATGACTGAATTTTTTTCTCTGTGTGAGGATTTTTCTATAGATTATATCAGAGAGGGAGAGAAAATTCTAGTAATCTTAATATGGTTTATTCAAAAATTATAATCCAAAGTCGTGATCATATTAAATGTATTCAAGTTATTTAAGCAGAAATGACGGAGCATTTCGTCCATTTTCGTCCATTCGAATTTATGAGGAGGGCGAAAGAGAGATAGAGAGAGAGGGGACAATAGGAATATTTCTTGAAATTGTGAATTAACTGTTATACTATATTATGCAGGTTTGCTAAATTTAAATCTGAGAAATAAATTCGGAGAAGGAGCAGATTTACTTTGAGCAATCTCTTCTTTTGTGTATCACACACACGTCACACCTTTATAATAGGGATGGATGATGACGTTCAATAAATTGTCCTCTGTCTCCTCCACACACACACGCACACTCTCTCTCTTTCTGAGATTCTCTTGAGAGAGATTCTGAGATTAAAAATGCATCATGGACCATGTTAATGAGAATGAGTCGAGGATTTAATTGCCATAATAAGTTGATCACAGAAAGAGAGAGAGAGAGAGAGAGAGAAATTCAATCACTTGTGTGTCTCCATTTCAAAGTACATGAATAGATCAAATTGATTATATTGTATCGACCACAATTTAAATGTATAAAAACTGTGGAGGTCAGTTGATACGTCATTTAGATTGTCCCACTGTGGCTGTTCTTTTTGAGACAGAGAAGACATTAAATGCGTCTGGCCATTACGTGTCATCAATTGTGATGGAGAGTCTGTCTGATCTAATCTGATCCTCACAATGTTATTGAATAATAATTATTGTTCGTGATTCTATTTGAATGGAAAATCTTCCTCTACTTTTAAATTCTCCTTTTTTCTATACATCTATTTCATTTTTAAATTTCCATCCACCATCTTAATTTTATTATCCTCTCTTAATGTACAAAGACACAGTTGGATGTGAATATCTTTATCACACAATTTTTTTTGACAGATTACGAATACTTTTTGTGAACGTTCCTATTGTGCCTGTTAATAATTAAGGTACTTCCTAAGTACCTTGTTCCTCGTTTTCTTATCCCAATAGACTTAATTGAGTGTACTCTGTCACATCGCATACTTTTGAAAATTAAATTTTAGGCTATCGGGTAACATGAGAAAGTCTTGTTCCATTGTATGTACGTCCATTATGACATCACACAGGGCACAGGTGAGATCCGTTGACCCCTGACTAAAGTACACTGTCATCTATTCAATCACCACACACACTATGTAGAGTGTGCGTGTGTTTCGACACACACTTGATCATTTTTGATGAACATGCCCTCAGTCTGCTGAGATGAGATGTCAATTGAAAGTTGAAATCAATTTCTTGTAATGGTCAAAATGATGATGTGTGGAGAGGGAGAGAGAAAATGTAGAATAATTATTTCGTGATTTCTAATTTAATTATTAAAGTTTTCCTTTCTCCATTTTTATAAAATACAAGATCCATCTGTGTGTGTGTCACACACACCAAATTGTTATTTGGCGTGATTTGTGGTGTACTCCAATATGTATCCATATGTATGTATGTACGTTGAATGAGGTGATGGACGTCAAAAAGTCAAATTTTCTTAATGAAAATCAAAAACAATCAAACCTGACACTCCTCCCAACCACACAAAACACACACACACTCTAATACCATACTGGCTAACAGAAAAATTGATGAGCACCACCACCACAAACCATGCTGGTTGTCAGTCTTGTTTACATTTTAAATCTTTCCTTCCTTCCTAATGCAAAACTCTGTTTGTTCCGTCAGCCATGAAGCAAGTGAAGAGGTAGACTATTATGTATCTACATGGATTTCATATATTTACATTTGTGTGTTGTGTACAAAAAAAATTAAGGGATCTTTTCGCCCCTTGCAACTCGTAAATTTGTTTTTTTGAACGGAACTTTTCAAAAATCTTGTACGGATATACCTCTCTCTCTCTCTCTTTGTCTTTGTTCTGCTCAACCACCTCCTCCTCCTCCTCCCACATGATCCCCATTTACATGAAAGTACAACCTGTACTGTACAAGAGAGCTCAAGGAAAACAAATGCGATTGAAATCCACACACACACACTCTCGTACACACACACAATCTTCATACTTTATATATAGGTGAGGATTTATATGATTGTGAATTGAAATTTGGGCTAGGTGAGGTCTATGAACTCTCCACCGTTTTTGACTTTACTAAATACACACACACATAGGTACGAATTATAAACGTGTAGTTAGTTTTGCACACACACACACATCACAGTACACAGTATTGCGTGTTGGCAGAGAGCATTTAACGTCTTGGATTAGTCTTTGTACACAGAGAGTAAGTCTAGGATGCAATAGCATTATGATTATAAAAAAATATTTTTAAAAAAGGCACACGACGTCGTCCTTTAAATCCAATCCATATAAAAGTGTACTATCATCATCCCACCACTTTCATACCCATTTCAAGTCTGTAGTTACTTCAAGTACCTTCTTCGTTTTCAAACAACATATTTTTTTACAATATGGGTATGTAGTATATGAACCATTTACCATGAAACTGAACCAACGTTTTGAAAAATGAGTGTATGCAATACAGAAATGTATAGTCTCACGTGGAAGTATATCAGTTACAATTTTCTTGTGAACTTATACAAGAAATCATTTGCACAGTTACACTCTACGTACTGTGTGTATGATTTTGGTAGGGCAAAAGTTGCATTGTTGTGTACACACGTAGAGAATCCTTTTTTGAATTTTCATTGTTATGCAGTCTGCTCCGGATTTTGCTGCGTGTGGATCTACACACCGTACATGTGTATTTGTATTTGAAGAGAGTGTGTGGGATGGATGAGAAGAGAGAAGTGTGTTTGTTTATTAATTTTATGACTTGTGTGTCTTCTACTTGTGCTCAACTTATTATTGTTGTCCCTGTTGTTGTTGAATGGAAAGCAGAACGACGATGGAAGAGAGACGATGAGAAAACAAATAAATTATATTTATTTGTGGACACACATACGAATAGTACAAAGGATTTTTTATTTAGAGTAAAAAAATTGTTCACTTTTACCTTTTGCTCCCTTGGAGGAGTCAGAGTTGAGTACAATTACAATAAAATACTCTATTTTGTTTTGCCTTCTTGGACGCCTTTTACGGAGGATAATGTAGGCCGGGAAACAAAATTAAGGCGCTTATCTGGAGTAGAGTAAACATTCACAGTTTTTGTGGTCCACACAGAAAACTGCAGAAGAAGAAGGTTCAAAATTAAAGGAGGAGAGATACATTTTTTGATGATTTGCTAAAGAGTGTTGGTTTAGGAGAGTGACTGTGTCTCTCTCATCCTCACGAATTTACTCAGCTAACCTAAATTTTCAAAAATAAAAAAAATGATGGGAGGAAAGGAAATAAACTGTACATATTTTAGTTTTGGCAAGACATTTTCCGCCGATCCTTCCTCCACTGCACAATATTGTATATTGAACGAAAAAGGCCAGTAACCCCAACGGTCCTCAGGTACTACGCCACTAGATCAGATCATACCGTTCCTAATCCGCACAATGTTCAAACACACACACAATGTAGAGAGAGAGAGAGAAGAGAAAAAAGTGGAATCACGTCACTAACCACCACCAATTTAACTTTGATCAGCTCAAACGATAGGAGGAGGAGGAAGAGAAGCTCATGGGGTATTTTATTATACAAGCAAATCACGATTTGTACAGTAGTGTCTGTCTGTGGAGAGAGAGTCGTAAGTAAAGAATTGTATTTGGATGACTTGGAAGTTATCTTTTAAAAAAAATTTGGTTTAGCCGTAAGCTCGGAAAGCAGACGAGTTTCCTAATTCTAATTCTCTAATTAATTAAATATCAATAAAAAAAAATCGGGGGTAATTCCATATCCACGGTGAGCACGTAGAGGATGATGAATCACAATTTGTTGTAAAATTTTTTCAGCTCAAAACTAAAGATAAATGTAGCAAAGTATGTAAATCATGTTTAAATTATAATTTTGACTGCGTGTACAATACAAATGTGTGAAGCTAGTTGACTGTTAAGAGGAGAAAGACAATTTGTTGCGCCTTGCTCTGCTTGTTGATTTTAATAGTTCTAAATGGACTTTTAATGGAGGAAAGGTGGGTTGGGTAGTGGTCATAGATATGTTGAGCAATTAAATTAATTCTCTCCCTCTACTATAATAGTAGTGGCCCTTTGTCCTTGATACTTTTAAAGAGGGGGAATGCAGGGGGAGGGCTGGAGTATTGCAAGGAGTGTGCATATTTATTTTAGTGTTACATATTCCGCACTCATTTATTTATAATTTATTGTACATTGTATTTTGTCCCAGTACTCACAAGGGACTGAGAGGAAATAGCTGGGTTGTAAATAATTATTATAATAATCAAAGAAATAAAGCGGGTAGTAATTTACGACAATGTGTAATGTAATGTGTGTGTTGTAAATTTAGCAGACCGTGTGATACAAATCAAGGTAACGGCATGGGCCCTACTTTTCCGTCGTCAGAATAGGATTTGTACGGAGAGAAAAAATTGTACATGTGATATTTTTGAAAAAAAAGTAGTCGGACAGGCTGACATGTACAAATTCCATATGAGCAAAAATTATGTTACAAACTATTTGAGGAAGAGAAAGATGAGGAGGAGGGGGAGGTAAATGCAAAGTAAGTTAATGTGTTTGGTCTAATGTGGAAAAATTATGGAGGGACACGTGTACTCTGCTGTACAACAATGGAATGAGGTAGGCGGAAAGGTGCAAACCACAACTATGCTTAATTTATATGAATCGAATTTGTTTCTTCTCCTCCTCATGACTTTTCCAGATTACCGTATAAGTGTGTGTGTGTGTAAGTACAGTGTAGATGTTCTTCTGAGGCTACTTTTTTTTGAAAAAACATGTTCAATGTTCGTTGTGGTGGAGTTGCACGTTTTTACACAAAAACTGTCTTTGGTCGGAGGCTCAAAGGTGATGAAGGTACAGTTGGAATTGCATTCGTGGATTGTGTGTTAGTATGGAAAACAAGTACATTGGAAATATGACTGTAGCCTCCTCCTCTTGACACATATTATGTACTTTGTCTTGTCTTCCATCATGAATTTACACCAGCCTCTCTCTCTCTCTCTCCGAGCATCCGGTTGATTGTGGATTGTGGAAATTATTATGAAATTTGTAAATTGCAAATTTTATAGGTGAATGTAGAATGCATGTGTGTAGAGAGGGGGGGGGGTGCATGGGAATCTTACATATTACTCCCCTTTTGACGGTGTCATTTAATTTCATTGAATTGAGTGAGTGGGTGGGTGAGTAGAGTTGAGCTTTGCTTTTTGAGTGTGAATATTATGTGTGTAAGTAGAATGAAGTGTAAATGAAGCAATAAGCTTTACTCTTGTGAGTGAGTGAGTGTGTTAATATGTTTCTTTTGGTGCTTTTTCATCTGAGAATTCAAGACAGAGAAAAGAGTTGACAGGCGTAGGGTTCTCTATCGCTTGTCTTCTTGATGTATATTAGAATAGCTGTGAAATCCTCAATGACTTCCCATTACTCAAATCCCTTCTTTTTGCACACACACACATACACATTCTACTCAATGTGATGGAGTGTGAGGATTTTTACTAAACACAATTTTTTCTGTGAGAGTTATACATATGGGGTTGAGTTAAATTGCCGTAATTTATACATGTACAATTATATTCCCAATCCCTCACGCCATCCTACTATTATGATTAGATTAGAATCAGAAATTAGCTAAACCTGGGACAAGGAGTACAGTAATCCCTCTATATATATATATAGGCGTGTGTGCGTGTGTGGTGGTTGTATTGTGTAGAAAAGAGGGACGAACAATTGTGTCGATAACGAAGCATCAAATATGTTGAAATTTTAATTATTCTAATTCATAATTACTGTTGAAACTCAATTCAACAAGACTACTGCAGAGGGAAGAGAGTCTCTCATATTTTTCAACACTTTTCTCATCCATCCATCCATCGTGGTCGTGTGATGAGTGAGCATATTCTTAATTCATGGATACACATCCCCATTTTCCATTGTTCTTTCGTTGTTAACTAATCAGTCTGAGCCTCCTTCCCTTCTTCTCCCTTGGGCATGATAAAATTTTAAATTTGATCAAGAAAATGAAGTCAATACATCCACACGATACGATTGTCTGTGTGCGTGTGTACCCTTATGTAGTTCCTCCACAAATAAATGCAAACTCACTCAATATTGTACAATATATTGTACGAGCTCGGAAAAAAAATAGTCCACGAATTTGTGACATCAAAATAATATTGTGGGGAGGAGAGAATGAGGATAATAATACTCACAATTTCGTCACACACACACTCACTCTCACAGACACACACACACACACACACACAGACAGGGTAGGGGCCAATGCACGTGAACAAAGACGACTGCAGTTTTGTTTTTTATAGAAAAAAGTTTTAGTTTGCGAATTTTCGGAGTCACTTTTGCGAGCAAGTGAATGACTGTTGGATTGCTAATTGTAATTATGCAATTTTTTCATACATTCCATATATGCCATTGCTCAGTTCAATGTTTATGCTGTTTGTCCTGGTTGATTGTCTTGTGCATTGTCGTACTCACCGTCATTGTTGTTGTGGTGTTGGTGGTGGTGGTGTGTATGGGTTACCCTTTACAGTCTGACTAGTTATTAGGGCTCTTTCGAGACAGTGCAAAAACCAGAGTGTGTATGTATAGAACATGTCCAAAAAAAATTTGCGCACATTATGACAGGAGCCACATGCAGAGAGATTGGGAGAGAAGAAAGGATAGGGAAACGAAAATGAATGAAATGCACTCGTGAGAAGATGTATGCAAAAATTTTGTATAATAAAAATGTCTGTGTACAGAACAGAAGGATTTGGATTATGAGAGAAAGAGAGATTATCAAATTGTGTAGTTAAATTTTTTGCGTTTATTGCTCCTTCCACATAAACTACACAGTCTCACTCTCACAGTCAATTTGCGAGGGTCTTGTTTGGAACTCTGTCACTTTTATTGAGAAAAGGGCTGGGGGGCTTGGAGACAGGAGGAGGTGGTCATTGACGGGCTTCTTATTTTAGCTCCTCTCTCTCTCAATCTGTGTAAACGTGTGTGTGGTACAAAGAGAGGAATTGTGTAAAGACAAAAAAAATTTTCGTGTGAAGCCCATGATGATTATATTATGAGAAATTAATATTATATTACGATGGGTGTAGGAAAGTCGAGTCATTTTTTCTCTCTTTTGATGTAACAGAGCTTGGGATTTTTTTGGGATGGCGTGAATGAGCTCCTTTGGTGGTTGGTGTTGATGATGTTTGTTGTTGATATACCCTTGGTTGTGATGGTGTTAGGCTAATTGATGAGGAGAGTGTACAATTGAAGTGTTCTCATGTCCATAATGTGAAAGAGAGAGAGGGAGCGAAGATTATTCAGGCGGCACATCATCCTCCTCTATCGTCGTTGAAAAGTGTTGAGAACAATGATGATGAATAAACAATAAAGAATTGAATATCTAATTTTTCAAAATGTAAATGGGGACGTTGGTAAATCTTTAATTTAATTTTTTCGGGGACACCATTATCTCCTCCTACATTATAGTTGATCAACATTTATTATACGAATACACACTCAAGTCTATTGTGTGGGGTGTAGTGTGTGTGTGGGTCCTGCATAGTCTCATGAGGAGATAGAAAAAATTAATAACACACATTTTCCCCACACCTCTATCTCTCTCTATCTGTGTGTCTAACATGCCACCGCCTGCACAGCAGCATTCATCATCCATGTAATTAAGTTGGAAATTATTCAACAATTCATAAGTGCTAATTTTCATTTATATAATGACCCATCTCTCTTCACATTTTCTTTGAGTATTTACTTGTGAATTATATGACACTGAAGCACCTTGCACCAGTTTATCATGATCGTCCTTTCTTCTTCTTCTGAGTCAAAAAGGTGTTTGTACAAGGGCTGGAGTTAAGGGCTCATTAAATCACAGATCCTTGCGACTTGCTTAGAATGTGGATGAAAAGTTTAATACAAAAAAGTGTCGTTCTTTTGTAAATTTCCCTTTCAACTATCCTTTCTGTTTGTCGTTGGTTGTTGTTGTTCTCACAATTTTATTGAGCTAGATTATCCACGGGCTAACGTAACTTTTCTGTGTTGTGTATGTATCTGTGTCTGTGTGAAAGAAGTAGTAAAAAAAGAAGGGATATTAAATGGGCACATTTATGGTAATTATGATGAGTGAAAAACACTCATTTCAATTATACTGTGAATATGTACAGGGTGGCAAGAAACCTCTTGCTACCCCCTACAGCCCTCCACAGACATTATCAGAAAAATTCCAAAATACAGTTTTGTAGAGCATTTGATTCTGCATCTAGCCCATATCATATCAGG
>WJFB01001323.1:0-33429 GCA_009870185.1 Pygmarrhopalites habei | reverse complement strand
GGGGGGGGGGGGTACATGTAACATACATGTATTTATAAACAGCACCGTTGAACAAACAAAATAAATAAATTAGAACTGAACCACCATTCATGTACTACAAGTTAGGTTAGTGTGAAAAAATAAGGGGGTAGATCGTAGTACACATTTGTAATAATACACTTCTTAAAACCACGGAGCATCCTCTGAATATTTATGTATATCTATATATGTATAATCATACTTACAAAGGTGTTTGAATTAATCCAAATATCCCAAGGGCGACAGAACTTAAACGTGTACGTCTGTAGAGTAGTTGTAGGAGGAAATTACATAACAGTGAATAAATAAATAAATAGCTATTATAATTATATTAGTTGGCACTGAATGCGTCGAAATTACTTGCATACAAATGTTTCAAACACAAAAAATAAATAAAAATAAATACCTTACGCATGTATGTAATACTAAACACTAAACTGAGAAACATTTGTATAGCCTGTAATTCGTTTGCAAGTCAAGACTCAAGGCGTAGTATGTGTTTTTGTAAATCTAAACCTATATGACACTGACAAACGTAACTATTGCCGAATCAAGTGGACGACATGCTAAATAAAAATAATAATTTAAGAGAGGTTAGTCCATTTTCCTTTGGTTCATCACAGTGTTGAGCTCACTTTCAGCGTCCTGAAGACAACGCTGGACGTGTCGTGTCGTCCCAACTTTGATCTGTCGCTTCTCACTCTAATTATACAATATACACCAACATTTTATATATATTGCACTTCAATTGAACGGGGCTATAGTTGACTGAGACGCCGTCACCATTTTGTAGAGACGACCAAGTTTCATTAGGTACATAAGTATCGGGATTGGTCACAGTAGATTAACAACAACAACTTGAAGCAGTTCAAAATTTAATTTCACTTTTCAAATAAATAATCTTCATATGGTCTGACCGAAACTTTTTGTGTACATTTTGTGGTCATCATATTCTTATCTTTTTCCCTTAGTATTCTGTCAACCCTAATAATTCTCTCACTCTCTCTCTCTCTCGTGATTTTGTATTCTCTTGTTTTGTGCTTTTTTGGACTCTTTTTGACTGTTTCAATCGCTTTCGGTAGTGCCAGACGCTTCCCTTTAAAACTGCAGGATCTGATTCACCCAGTGTCTGAAGACGGAGAGGCGACTGTAGACTCCAGGCTGGTTGGGTTCTTTAATAATAATAAAAATGCAAGTTTATTAGTATAAAGAGCAGTCATCAGAAGTTGTCAACCAAAAGGTATGACTCAAAAAATGTACCTGCACATCCAATACCCCAGGAAATTACTCCCCCAAGAACCCAACGATCATCTTCGTCTCTCTGAAGGACCATTGGGCCACCAGAGTCCCCCTTAATAGTTAAAAATACAATCATATTACAGCTTCGTATGACCCCATCGTACAGCAGAAAACAGTGAAAGGCTGACACTTACTTCGCACGAGTCGCGACCACCCTCTCTCCACCCTGCACAAATGAAAATGTCTGGAATGTGTTCAATGTACCCGGCTTGTCTATACATTGCTTCGCAGGCATCATTGGTTATGACAGGAACAGGAACTTCTTGCAGTCTAGATGGTAACGGGCCATCTTAAAAGGAAAACAAAGAGAATAATTAAGTTCAAATTATACTAGTCTTTCTACATAAGTCATAGAAAAAAGACGGGATGGGATACCCACCTTCGTATAGACGACCCCATCCAGTGACATATGCAGTTTTGCCAATATAATTGGCGTCATTGTCAGGTACACAAATGGGTATGATATTTGGTTGGAATACAACTGGCTCATAGAATCGAAGGAGGGCCAAGTCGTTTTCGAAAGTCCTGGGGTCAAATTGAGGATGTGTTGCCACAATTTGGACACGTCTCTCCACGTAGCCAAAAGGCTCCTTCTCCTCTGACAAGTCAAATTCTCCAATTCTCAAAAGTAGATCCGTGGGTGGTACTCTGGGATAGTCAAAATTGAACATGTCAAATTGAATTTAAAAACCAAGTAAAAGTAAATATTTGATACGTCCTGGAATACTCACTTCTCCACACAATGAGCAGCTGTGATTGCCCAATTTTCATTTAGAAGAGCTGCTCCGCACTTGTGAAGATATGTGGATGTTCTCCATTGACGGAGTGAAATCTGAAGAAAAATAATTAGACTTTTGTATTGATACACGGCGCACAGGGGAAAATTATTATACTTTTTAGAAAAGGACCAACCTGCCATGGCCATTTTCCATAAGTGGCTTCCTTTCCACCTACGATTCTTGATGTTGGGAAAAATCTCCTTCCACAAACTAAAAAATTATTTTTAAAAACACATTGTTTAGACTGATAATTTCACGTTCGCACATGAGAGACCTAAAGAAATTGTCTTACTTTGTTTGTAGTCGTTGATGAGGAGGGTACCATTGTCAGTAAAGAAAGATAATTCAGGCCTCCCTGTACTATTGAGAATGTCGGAAGAGTCAACATTTGACGAGTCGGATCCACTGGGCATTCCAGCGGGAATGAAGGGTTTCCAGTCAGAATCTACACTAGTTGGTTTCACTTCATCTACTCCAGAACTGGCAGAGGGATGAATGGTGTTTTTGACTGACGTTGTTGTCATTGAGCTGGAAGCTCCAGGAAATGAGGGAAGAGATGGTATTCCCGATGGGAAATTTGTATGGACATTAGAAATGGATGAGATTGAAGATCCATGAGATGCAATTCCACCAATTCCACTCGCAATTCCACTGACGTCAAATGACGGTCCAGTCTGTGATGGTGGAATAGATGCGGAAGGTGTTGATGGGGCTGGAGTTGATTCAGTGGGAGTGGGCTCATCATTGGGAGTTGTTTGACTGGGTAAAGCTGGTGTCACTGATGGAGGAACTGATTCTCCAGGAGTCATCATGGAAGAGTCAACCGGCATACTGCCTTCAATTATGGGAGCTGTTGCTTCTGACATTGAGGAAGAGGGTGTTTGTGGTGATGACGGCTCAATAGCTGGACTTTGTGAAGCTGATGGTTGGAATCCCACAGTTGATGTCGGTTGAATATTCGTGATGGGACTCACAATTCCAGTAATTGCAGACTGGGCAGTTGTGTGTGAACTGAGACTAGTCTGCAATGTAGATTGATCAGAGAAGGAACTGAAGATGGTGGTCTGACCAATGACATTTGAGTTGGACAGAGTGTTTAGGTCCGAGGGTGGTTTTGTCACTTGATTTGGATCAACACTACTTGAGACAATGGTGGTCAAAGAAATTTGAGACTGTAATGAAGTTCCTATAGTTTGTTGAGCTTGGACGGAACTCTGGATTCCTGGGAGTTGGGACTGTCCTTGCCCAATCACTTGACTGCCAACCACGTTCCCAATTCCAGCGATTTGTGATATTCCTTGTGATGCTGCTGGAGCCTGGGAACTTCCAACTACGGATAATGTGGACGTGAGAGTGTTGAGAGAGGACAGGGTAGAGGACACTGTACTGAAGGAAGAAAGTGTTGAAGGAATAGTATTTAATGATGAGAAAGTGGTGAGTGTGGATGAGATGGTATTGAGTGAGGAGAATGTCGAGAGAGTCGAAGATATTGTGCTAAATGATGAGAAGGTAGACAAACTTGAAGAGATTGTGTTGAGAGATGACAGCGTTGACAAGGTAGAAAGACTGGATGACAATGTATTTAGAGAGGAAAGAGTTGCCAGGGAGGAAGAGAAGGTTTGACTGGCTTCTGTTATACTTGAAGTTGGAACTGGTGGCAGAGTACTGGCACCCATATCTGTGCTTGTTGGCATCAGCTCTGGTTCATTGTTGGCTGTTCCAGAGGGATTTGGAACACCAGACGATCCAGGAGACTGAGTTGAAGATCCAGTCGGAATTGGAATGGGTAAAGCTGGAGCTGAGGTTCCTACATTGATTCCTGGTATATTTGTTTGAGTTGGAATTATTCCACCTGGAAGCATTGTTGGAATAGCTGTTGGGGCAGCAGTTGGAATGGTTGTTTGAGACTGAGTTTGTAATTGACCTGAATTTGATGCAAAGCTACTTGAGATTGTATTGCCAACTCCTTGAATGTCAACACCAATCGTTGGAATCACTGTACTCGATGATGATGAAGATGAGCTTGAAGAAGGACTTGGGACATCAGCTGCTGGGGGTGGTGGTGGTGACTGTGAGTCTACGGTTCCTGGAGAGGAATTTTCAGGCGTAGGAGTTGTTGCATTAGTAGCAGGTGGGAAGGTTATTGGTGGCAACGTTGACAAAGGAGGAAGAGTACTAATGTTTAGTGGTGGAAGTGTGGAAATGTTCAATGGTGGTAAGGTGGAAATTGGAGGCAGTGGAGGAAAAGTGGGGAATGTGGGCCATGTGGGTCTTCCAGTTGTGGTTGCTGTTGCAGCACCTGGTATTTCTTGCGGGTCATCTGCTGGTGCCCCGCTTGGTTTGGCTGTAGTTGCGTTGGTTGCAGGAGGGAAGGTTAAGGGTGGCAATGTTGACAAGGGAGGAAGAGTACTAATGTTTAGTGGTGGGAGTGTACTAATGTTCAAAGGTGGAAGGGTTGAAAGTGGCGGAAGGGGTGCAAGGGTGGGGAATTGCCAAGCAGGCGCACCCGTTGTGGACGAGGTTGAAGTTGCTGCATTTGGATCATCTGCTGGTGCATTGCCCATTGGTGGTCTTGACGTAGTTGTGACTTGACCTGGAAACGGAGGTAACGTAGGAAATGTTCCGAAAGATGGTGGAGGAATTGTTGGTAAGCCCGTTGGGACGGATGGCTGTGTGGAGGATTCACTTGGACTAGGTTCATCAGCGGGTGCTTTCGTTGTGCTGACAGTCGTGCTTTCACCTGGGAAAGGAGGTAATCCAGGTACTGTAGGTGCGCCACTTACGGGTGGTAAACCTAAACAATGAAATGGAAACTTTTGACTCACATTTCATGTGTCAGAAACTAATATTTCTTGTACTTGATCTTACCTGTGGGTGCCCCAGTTGGAAATCCTGTCGGGGGTGTACCTGTTGGAAATCCTGTCGGGGGTGTGCCGGTTGGAAATTGTGGAGGTGTGGCACCCGTTGGGAAACCTTGAGGGGGTGTTCCAGTCGGTGCTGTAATAAATGTTGACATTATTATTTAACCTGGAAGAGAGGAGAACCTCAAATGTAATGAAAGTATGGTCAACCTGACGGGAATCCTTGTGGAGGAGCTGGGGTTGATGGTGTTGGAAATTGTCCTGGTAGTGTTGGGAATCCAGGCAGGGGTGTATTTGCTGTGCTCGCACTTGGATCATCTCCTGGAGCAGCGGATGTTACGGGTGTTGTTGGTGTTGTCTGTCCTGGGAAAGGTGGTGGTGATGGGACTGTGGGAACCTGACCAGGTGGTTGTGGTAGCCCCGGAATTTGTTGTGGTGGAGGTAGTGTAGGGAAGCCTAAAATATTCATTGATTACTATTTGGCTATTTTAATTGTATTAAATGACAGATTGACACACAGTATGAATTACATACCTGGGTTGCTTGGAGTTGGAGGGACCGATGGAGCTGATGGAAAACCAGGAGGTGCTCCAGTGGGAAAAGTTGGCTGAGGTGGTGGTGTTGTCGAACCGCCGGGAGCAAGAATTGGAGTTTGTGTGGGGTAAGATTCCGAGGGTGGTTTCGGCTCATCGCTTGCACCACTACCTGGTGGTTTACCTCCCGGCTGTTGCTGTGTGTTATTCAAACCCTGTTGAATTTGACCGGCGCCTCCTTGAATCTGCCCAGGTAGTTGTCCTACTCCTTGTTGTACTTGTTGACCTTGTGTTCCATTGTTACCAGGAATTGGGAATTGAGTTCCATTTGCTCCTTGAATTTGTCCCGCGCCGCCCTATAAAGAAGGTATTTCAAAGTTAACATAACCTTTGATTTTGAAACCTTGTCTGACTATTTATTTGTTTTTCGTTTGAAGTACCTGAATTTGACCAATTCCTTGTTGTACTTGTCCAACTCCAGGTTGTTGTCCTTGTGTTCCATTATTACCAGGAATTGGAAGTTGAGTTGCATTTGCCCCTTGAATTTGTCCCGCTCCTCCTTGAATTTGACCTGGAAGTTGTCCAACTTGGTCTACCCCAGGTTGTGTTCCATTTCCTCCTTGTCCAGGAAGTTGCCCAACGCCTTGTGTCCCGTTGTTCCCTGGTACTGGTAATTGTGGTTGTGTTCCATTTGCCCCTTGGATTTGCCCAGCTCCTCCTTGGATTTGACCTGGAAGTTGTCCAATTCCCTGTTGAATTTGACCAACTCCAGGTTGTTGTCCTTGAGTACCGTTATTTCCAGGAATTGGCAATTGAGGTTGTGTTCCATTACCACCTTGGATTTGTCCAGCTCCTCCTTGGATTTGGCCTGGAAGTTGTCCGATTCCTTGTTGAACTTGATCAACACCTGGCTGTTGTCCTTGAGTTCCGTTGTTCCCTGGAATAGGGAACTGTGGTTGCGTCCCATTTCCTCCAGGGAGTTGACCGATTCCTTGTGTCCCATTGCCTTGGCCAGGGGCAGGAGGCAATTGTGGCGGAGGTGGGAAGGTTGGGACAGCTGGAAAAGCGGGGAATGCTGGAATTTGAGGAGCTTGAGTTGATGAGGAGGCGCTATTTGGGTCATCAGCAGGAGCTCCAGTTGAACTTGAAGGGGGATATTGCGGAAATTCTGGAAATTGTGGTGGTTGGGGTTGCTGTGGAAATTGAGGTGGGGCAGGAGGAGAGGGGAACTGAGGTGGAGGAGGTGTCGATATGGGTGGGTACTGTTTGATTGGATCAGCAGGAATTACTTCTACTGTGTTGTCCGCATCCTGAGGAGGCTTCACTGGTCTTAAAGGTGGCCTCATACTAGCGGAATTGAGAACTTCTTCAGTCTTGTCTCCAAGGTCACAGCAACTCCCAAAATAAAATCTATCTATGCAAGTTCCCAAATGAGTTCCATTAGCCTGACAAACACAAAATAAACTAATATTAATTTTTTCCAAATCTGCACAATTGACAATCAACTGGTTTTAGAATGATTCTTTGCTAATTATTTGTGGTTCACAGTATCCACTGTCATTATTGTGATATCCTAAATTTCAAGTGCTTTGCAAAACTTGGAAGTGAGTTTCCTAAAATTGTACATACCTTCATACAATCCCAGGCAAACATGCAAACACCGGGCTGTCCAGATTCCTTATGTTGACATGAGAGAGGTCGAATGTTCCGTCCATTTGCTCCTGTGATTTAAAAAAATTTATTAAATAATTGCCTCACAGGACCAGACACGGGTTCTGCTGGACCAACGAAATATCTAGACATCCAAATTAAGTGACATGCATATCGTGAGGTGAGGGAAGGGAAGGTGAGACAAAAGAGGTTAGAGGAAAGGACTTGTCCACAAAATAATTGTGGTACATTACTTGACAAGACAAGTAGAGGGAAGACTCAGGTTGTACGAGTGCTGGTCGGAAAGTGTGACATGAATACGAAATGAGAGGCGTAAGACTGGTCTTGGAAGATGAAGATCAGGTCCAAATCACCGTTAGACGCGTACCAGGAGATTAAATTGCGGACGGCACACACTACACTACTGGCTACACATCTTGTCAGTCAAAGATGAGTTTTGTTTGTGTTTCACTTGCGCAGCGTACACAGTAAAGCAGTCGGCTTTATTTATGCAACTTGTCGAGTCATGCTTCTAAATCTTTTTCTATTATGTATGAAAGTACTAACACACATACCACTTGCATAACCAATATACCCAAATATTTGTGTCCCCTCCCCTAATTGGCACAATCAACTCATCCCGTTCATTTCCCCATTTTGTCCTTTCAGAATTTGACACTCCGCTCTCAAGTAAATAGTCTTTTGTATTTACAACATTCATTATTTTCCACCGAGGGCCCCTCGTTTCAACACGACTTTCTTGACTATCAAAGTCCACAAAATTGTACGATTAATGATTTTTGTGAATCCACAATCCAAGAAGATATTTTCAACTGTAATGAAGACTGACTTTGACTCAGCCTATCCACCTACGTGCATGATAAACACAATGAAGGGGTCATCATCGCCAGTGTTGCTTAGTGTCATGAACGAAAAAGCCTTTTTGTGTATGGGACAAGAATTCACCATGACCTGGACAAACTACTTTGGCTTGCTTTACCCAATTTCTGTGCTAAATCCAATATGCAGTGGCAAATGGTCGTAGCATAACAATATGTACATTATCCTAATTGTTCTTTTACCTGTCCAACGAGTTAGACACGGACAAAGAATTGGGTAATTTAACCCACATACTCCCCTCCTCCTTTCATTAAACATGACACACAAACCATGTATGTATGACATGACGGCCTTACAGCCACTGTGAAAACGAGAAACGTTATAAATTAAGTTAATTGGGTGTCAATAGATGTTCTCTCACGTATTTTTGACTGTGACCGCTCAGTGTCAAATGGACACTCACGAGCGCTTTGAGACCCAGCAAATTTTCAATCAGTTGTTTAATTGGCTATCTTTTTTCCAAGTGAGTAGTAATTTAAAATATGACAATTGTTTGACTGTGTATTTTGACTCTCCATGTCATCCAACCCTGTGAAGGTAACCAGACAAGTTGAAGGATAAGGAATAAAACGAATGTTGTTGTGGAGAAAAGTGTGAAATGAGTTGCGATGGCCCACATTAGTTGCATACATTTTGTTGTTGTTGAAACGAATGAAATGGAAGGAAGAAGAGAGAGAGAAGAGGAAAAGGATGATTCACACAGATACTGCAACCCCCTGGTTCGTTCGTTCACCTTTCCCATAACCAATCGAGTAATTTTGACTCGCATCCGATCATTTTGCAGTTGAAAACTTTGCACAGACTTACTTGTCCTCCACCTTGGAAAAAGTACTCAACGGTTGTGCCTCCCCCCTTCCCTTCCTTGGAACTCATGAACCGTCAAGAACTACTTTACTTTTGATTTCATCGCCCTATCCCCTGTAAGCACCCAGTCTGCATGACATTCACCGCACAATCTGAGCCTGAGAGTTCGCAGAGCAACACCACAACATTCCCACTCCCGTACGAACAAGAGAGAGAGAGAGAGAGACTGGGATGAAACTAAAAGTGAGTCCGAGAACTGACAGAACGTAGATGTAGTACAAAAATGTTGGAGTCGAGGTGACCGCAGCACACCTGAATGCTGGTTTGGGGTGTCCAACGGTTCCTTGACTTGTAAACAAGGAAGGAAGGAAGGAGAAAGGAAATATGAGTGACTCTGGTATTCGTGTACACCGCCGAGAGGCTAACAATAGAAGACGAATGAATTCTTTTACGACCATAGAATTATAAATCAAAGGGAGAGGAGGAGGAGTGAGGCTGGGAAGAGTTTCTTGTCATAAAAGAAGAGTGTGGAGGAAGACTAATAAAATGAGGAGATGGGGAGATGGGAAGTGATTTCAGGGAAAATGATAGGAGACAATTATGGGAATCCGTTCCTGCCTCCGTGAGCATGACATATTATGTATGTGGGGGGTGGTCATGCCAGCCAAGAGTGGGGGCAATGGAGTGGGAAAAGTGAAAAAATTTTCTGAAATTTCCTGAGGGTTACTCACCTCGAAGCAGTCGATCATTGAGGAGCAGCTCTGCATGCCTGCGGTGTGGTATTGCTAACGATGTTGCAAAAATTCCAGTCAACAACACAGCGGCTAATAAAACTAGAGAGTGGAGTCGGGCATCAGATCCTCTCCTCCTCCGCAGGTTCTCCCCGTCCGGAACATGTGTCCACATGTTCCACCACGCCATTAATAATCTCTCTGTGTCACACACTCCCGTATTTTATCCAATTCTTTCACAGACTCCGGTTCATCCACAGACTTGGACAATCTTTCCAAGGGACACACGAGACTCGGTTGCCTGAAAAGACACAAACACGTCAATTAATTACTAACATTTTGGTCTCCTCCTCTTTTCACTTTACGAATTACTGTCGTCCTGAATCCAGAATCTCCTTACTTACTTATTTCTAAGTTTAGGGAAATTAAAAGTTCCACCATGACTCAGTAGCATCGGTGCACAATGTGAACAGAGATTACATGTGTGCTTTGTCTCAGCTCATTTATTTGGACATGGATGGAGTGGCACGAGAGGGGAAATGACATTGTCATGAAACAAGTTGAAGATTTTAGAAACCATTGAAAATCTCAAGTCAGCCATTTGTTGATGAGACTGACCAGAAAGGAAAACTCGGGAAATGGACAAAAAGATGAGGAAGGAACGGAAGATGTGGTTGTGAGGATCCCAGAGGCGATGTGCATATAATCTGGGCATACATTGTTGCTTGGAGTGACGTAATAGTTGATTGTGGAGCGTACAGTAACTTACATAATATTCATGTCCCGTTCCTTGTATTATCATAATTGTATGCCATGTGTAGAGTCAACAAATAGAAACTTTCGTCCAAATGAAAACGACGACGACATCAAAAGGACACACACATTCGAATGGCATGTATGGATTTTACGGTTGGTACAATTTTAGTTCCAAGGAATTTGACAATAGCGGCGGTTTATGCTCCTTCACAAGTTCAAAGTATTCCTTTTGTTGGACGGAGGGGGAGGTAACGACGTGACTGATAATAATGATTAGGATAACATGTTGCTCTCCTTGCTGTATTTATTTTTCCACATCTCCTGGCCTCCCATCATCCCTCTCCACTTTTCTCGCCTTCATTTTCAATGAAAAATGTGCAGTTGGCTAATGTGGGCAACAAACTTGAAAAGGACAATAGCAATGCACTTGTCATTTTTTCTTGCAACTTTCCTCCACGGACGTCCCTCCTCCTCTCCTCATTCATATTGTACGGTATATGGAAAAGGAAATGCGAATTTTTACTCTCTACTCAATTTTCCACAGCCAGTCTCGCACGAATGAGAAAGAGGGAGAGGGGGGAGTACTGGTTGTGTGGAAAAAAACACCAGCACGAACGAATCGAAATCTCCATGTCCACTCCTGTTTTGATTTTCAGATTCAGTTTCAAGATTCCTTTTTTGTTGCTCATCCCAGCTGACTTTTCATTTTCTACAACAGCCGAATGAAAAGTTCGTGGAAGTGAGGATAAGAAGGAGAGGACAAAGATGAAGGAGGAGGAGGAAGCCGTTATAAATTTTACGTCTTTCAAGTCTCATTGTCAGACGGAAGTTGTAGGCAAACAGAGAAAATAACTGTTACTCGTATTATTAAATAAGCGAACCAACGACAAATGGATGAATGGACACTCCGCACTACCAGAATAGACGTCTCTCTCTCCTACCCCACCAGACAGGACGGGACAGGGAAGTATGACGATGGCGAGTCAAGCAGCATCAAAAAATCCAAAGTGAAGATTTTTGATGACGACCGGCCTAACTGAACAAAAACTCATAAAATCGGACCAGGAGGAACATGACTGTGATCTTAAATATATATTTTCTGAATCTGATATCCTGCTGGCTGACACATGTTCTTGTCTGGGCATGAACTGTAATTTTAGTTTCAATCTATCCTACTCCACTTGCATCTCATTAAAAACGCACAAGAAATAGATCACAAGACAGAGAATGGGTCGAGAGTGGAGCCACGTCAGTCCTCCCCGATGAGCAGGAGGGGGAGACGTCAGCATAAATTATGCAGATTGTCCGTCCATAGTGCCCACATCACACGTACAGTGACAGTGGAGGGTGAGTGAGTGGTTGTGTCACGAGTGAAGAGATCATCTGAGAGTCAATCAATAACTCAAGCACTGTTGAGGGACCATTAGTGACTGTTAACCCATATTCTCCCAGTCATCTCCCTGTCATGTCCTGCCCTGTGCGTGCGCTAAAGATCCCTCTGCATGCAATTACGTGGTGGGATTTATCGAGAGGCATTGGAGGGTGAGCGTGAACTAGTGACATGGGCAGGAGTGAAAACAAATATTTTGATCAGCTCCGCCATTCCCATTTAATCTACGACTAAGTAGTTACGTGTTGGGATAAATAAAGTAAAACGGAACGTTGACTAGTTGGTTGTGTGTGGATAAGGAAGTTTGGAAAATGTAAGTTGCGTGATGAGGAGGTTGCTTGAACATACGTGCAAGTGGAAGGGAGAGACAATTTTCCCGGTTTCTTCCCTGCATAATGACAGCTTTAAAAAACTAGTTTACACATAATAAAGGTACAGTTTTTGGAATAAATTTGAGTGGTCTGTGTATGACCTGAAATTTGCAAAAATCTCAACAAGTTCAACTCTCCCTCATCCCATACGACGTATACCGTTTATTTTTGCATGTGCATGTTCGATTGAGCAACATATTGAACGGTTATTAACATTATGGTGATACAATACAATTTGTGTTATTTTGTGTCCGCTTAATCCCCAGTCACAAGAAGACCATCTCATCGGAAATAAGCATAAAAAGTGTCTGGTACATTTTTGCAAGGCACTTTTTCTCTCTCTCCTCTCTTCCCAGGACGACAAGAGGGATGGAGATGACAAATGAGGAAGAACAACCTTTTGCATTGAATGAGATGCAACAGCATCTCCATGTACAATTCTCTCCCAACACACACACACACAATCCACGGACAATTGGCAATGAGCGGACAACGTCAGGGGCTCTCAAGAATGCACGCTATTATTACTACTGTACACACACACACACAAGAAGTGGTGGTGGGGATGTGCACAAGTGGAAGAGAGTGTCCCTCCCCCTCTCCTGTGTACTGTTGAGCTGAGTAAAAAGTGTACAATTTCGAGTATAGCCAATGCTCTCTTCAAAAGCTAGAAGAAGGGAGACGGTCCCGTTAGGCTCAACAGGTTTGGACATCCCGATTGCCAGCAACTTCTTCTTCTCGTTGTGTGAGATTCTCACTGCCTGACTGAACCATGCAATGCAAGGGCTACTCAACGTGTATCACATCAACACCGAAGAAGAATTAACTAATGGCTACACACATCCCCACTATCTGCCATCCTTTACCAAAGATGAAGTAACTCAATTGACTCTAAATACACATTGTATATTTAGAGTCCCTCTCTTCAAGACTGTGGCCTGCAGTGACCAACCTCTCCAACTCCAACCGACAATCTCAATTGACGCAGAAAAATGTCTTGTTGGGAATTTACTCCCAACTCTGTCTACAAGTCATTTCAACTATGACCCTCACCTTCACTTATTAATTATTACACTTAAAAGGAGTACATCACACACACAAAACAACAACAAAGGAAAAGGGATGAACCTAGCCAGGTCCTTGAACTTGCCTCCCTCTCCTTCGTCTCTCTCTCTCATTTCGCCTTCTTCCCTCTCACTAATTAACGCTCAAAAACAAAACTCTTATGTAATACTGATGCAACCAGGTGAACAGAGGAAAATATGTAACCTCTTTTCCCCAATAATAAAACCCTGTCTCTCTCTTGACACAGCGGGTCGGGGTGGGCTCACTAAGATTTTGCAAAGTTTGTTTCCCTCTCCAGCATCATTTGACAATCCTTACATTTTTAATTGAACCCACACAAGCACGTACACACATCCTCTCTGTTCAATTAAAATTCAGACTGAAACGAAATGTCCGCAATATCTCACCATCACCGGCACTTTCATTGTGTCCCTACTAGAAACGATGAGTAGATTTGTTGGGAAATATGAAAGAAGAATGTGCGTACAGCTTACCTTTGTGTGGAAAATGCAGTTACTTTGATGTCTCAAAAAAACTTTTTAAATCTTTCCAAAATCCCACTAAAAAGGTGAGACAGAGAAATGTTCTTCCCTCTGTTTACTTGCGTCCGTTCGGTCCTCTTTGACGACTTGTGATTTTTTCCTGGTGCCCGTAGTTCCTTCTTGACAATTTTGTGGATGATCAAATGGAGAAAAAAATTCTCTCTCTACGCTCGTCACAACAATTAAGGAAGAGAAGAGATAACAATAGAAAAAAATTAGAATTTCTGTTGGAAACACTTGATTTTTGATGGAACTGTTTTGTTGTGGGTGGGTCGTGAGTTGAGATGGAAAAATTGAGTAGAGACGGAAAATCCAGGCCGTGTGTGAATCCAGGCAGAGGAGGAGGACTGGACTGAGGAGACAGAGGCTGTGGAAGTGTCCAACCTTTGCGGGGTACACTCAGGTGTCAAATAAAATACTAAGCCGAGTATACTCTCTGGGCTGTCTCTTGAATCTTCCACCGACCGACCGACCGACGGACGAGGAACAGGTAGCCAAATAATTTCTGCCCCTCTTCGTCTTCTCCTTCACGTAGCCTTCCTTGTAATACCTGATGCTAGTCGTCAGCCTACCTACCCTGAACCCTGACTGACACAACAACCAAAACTCACCTATTCACAATCCCCAGCAGTTCAGTTCCTAGCAAGCTACATCTCTCCGTATGCACGACCACTCGCTATATCCCTCTTACCTTATCCCTAATACTCACTCTCCACACAATTAACTCTGGGCCGTACCTTCTCCCCTCCACATCCACTTGCCACTTTGGGTAGGGTGTCATCCCTTCCTTCACACACACACAGTCAGTGTGAGTTATTTAATCCCTCAAGTTCACCTACATACAAACCCATTACGATTATCATAATAAATAAACACCATCCACGGATTAGTCCTACCAAAACCGGAGGCAAAAAACCAATGACAAAGTTGGAGAAAATTAGTGGAGGGGTGGGGTCCCCACTCACCCTTCCTTCATTTGTGCATGACTCAGAGTTGTTCCGGAGAACATTCTCAAATTCTCGGGAACGGAAATCTGTGAGAATTCTCGAGAATTCTCATCAAGATTTTTTTAAAATTAACATGGGAGGTATAGGGAACGAGAACATTCTCAAATTCCCGATTCTCGAGAATCTGTGAGAATTTCCGGGAATTTAAATAAATTCTCAAGAACGGAACAACTCTGTGCATGACAAATCACCCTTTCCTGGATCTCCGACTTTTGGACTTTTGTGACTATTCCAGTCTGTGGACTTTGTCCTGCCCCCCTCCTCCATTTACTCAATTTTGAAAGAGCATCTCATGAACTTGCACTTTTTATGCCTGGTATTCTTAATCCCAGACACTTCTATGTCCCCACGGAATTGAACAAGGAAGCAACCACACAAATGTCAACTGTGTCTACTCGCATGTTGACATGACTATAGTGTGTAAAGGTCATATTGCTCAACTCTTTTTTTGATGCTGATCTGATCTCAGGCTAAAAAAATTCGTTTCCTTCCGCATGCACGCTCTATGCTTCATTTAATTGGCACAGCTTAATCCTTCCGACATGACTGGCTATGCTACTTAGATGCGTATGTGTGGCTCAAGTAGTTCATGTGTGTGGACGAGATAACTGAGTTTTCAGGACACAAGGAAACAGTGACAGAGGCTAAATTCTCTAGTCTCTGTTTTACAGTGGAATAATTCATGTTGTCTTTTCTGTTGATTTTGGGAAACCTTTTCTTGTGGGTTGACAGTGGAGGTTGACCAAATGAAGAGATGATTGTCCATGTCCATTCCTAATGATCTGATGATGACAAATATGGATGGGGGTGAGTGCAGGACATGTTTTCGAGGGGTCTGGTATCCACTGGCTGTATTTAAAGGTGTTTGGAGGAGACAGGGAGAAGAAGGTTTCAAAAAAGTTGGTCTTTTGTTGCGAGAGTGATATTACTGTATAATTGGAATGAGTAAGTAGTGGTTAGTGTTGACCAATGGCAAAGTTGTCAGACGACGAGGATCTGTTGACGAGGCTGGTGTTGTGGCATGTACGGCGATTTAAAGTACAAATATGTAGCTGAGGGGGTGAGAAGCTGTCTTGGCCGGGATGTAATCATGGATGTCACTGTGTAATAATCAATCAAGTTCTAGCACACACCCTACACAAGGATTCTCTCTCTCTCGATATGAGAATAATATTCATGGGACATAAGTGACCTCCTTCCATTCACACACACACAAGACAAGTCTCTGTGTCCCTCCTCAAACTCGCACAGAGTCAGAGCTGTGATCACACTAAATACGAGACTTGTAGCGTCACCATAAATTACAAAATAAAGAAATCTCAACAACATCATCGACCCAAGAAAATCCCAGCCGGTGGCTGGCCCATTGGATTGTTCACGCAAATGTTGATGAGTATTGTTGGATTAATTCTCCAAAAGTAGATTATCATTAAGATCGATTTTTGGGAATAAATGTAAAGAATCTTTGGCCTCTACAAATGACGAAGATTGGCCAGAGTGCGGAATGGGTAGACAGGTAGGTAGCAAGATGACTCCTCACCTGCTACAAGAGAGAAGAGGTGGAGGAGATATTGCAAAGGGAACACACACACATCTGTGTGGTTTTTCCTTGTAGAGGGAAGAGTGTCTCTCTCCCCTCTCCTTCGTGTGTGTGTGAGTATGAAGTGGTGAATGAACTGTAGTAGCCTTGTCCTAGCCCGAGAAAAAGATCTTCCGTCCACAATATCATCATCATTATAGCCATCCATCCCCTGCATATCCCTATACCCAACACACGTTCAGCTCCAACAAGGAGTCTCCTCTGCCCAGGCACACACACACACACATGTAGCTAAATTGGTCTGTGGTGGGGAGGACAGACGACTGTCATTCATGAGAGAGGAGTTATGAAAAATCTTCCCACATCCCACACAACACGTACGTACACAAACAATCAAGTTTGGAGGAAATGCACGCAGTAATTAGATGCAAATTTCTACGCCACAAAAACACATGCTCCTTCCTTCCTTCACTTCCTTCACTGTCCCTTCCTCATTCATCCACCCTCAAACTTTTCCAATCCTTTTTCTGACAGAGTCAGCGACTCGGATGAATCACTTGTACAATGTTTCATTGTGTGTGTCCCGTCCTATCCAAAAATCATCAGAATTCCAGCAATGATCCCATTTTGACCGGCACACAGAAATTTCTCCAACAGTAAAAATTGTTAGGTCTTTTTAAAAATATTCTGCCATACGAAACTGGACTCTTCTTGTCGATACTTACCACTTGAGACATGGTCCTAGAATGTAGGGAACATCACAATGTTCATTGCAGAATCATTAAGGGGACATGAGTACTTAAACGATGATATTGGAGTCTTAGTAATGAGTTCTCTGTGGATTTCGAGGACTGCAATGCAAGACATGGAAGGGCGATGGGGATAACAAAGCTCCTGAAGTTTAACTACTCGAACAGTCGTTCAATTGGCTAATAGTTATCAAATGTGAAGGGGAAAATCGTAAAACGAGTTACCGGTGACTGCACCAAAGTCGCCAAAAGTTATTTTCATCTCGTCTGTCTCTAATTGTCTGGGATGCGTGTGCGTGGCTGGCTGGGATAGTCAAGGCATTATTATTATTACTGACATTCAACTGCTTGGATGCGCTTCAAGTGATTCACAACGTGAAATCCACTCACATTTGAATAATCAAATATAACTGCCGCTGTACAGTTAGTTAGTAGCCTCAACTCAATTAGACAATGGATATCTCAAAAATTAATCTACGTACAGCATCATACGTCGTTGACATTAATTGTGTCTCCTCCAAATTGAACAATTTCGTACAAAAATAACCCTGCTCAAAACGAGTCATTTAATTCATGTACCTGTGAAATAGGGGAGTGGGAGGAAGATTAAATCAAAATCTAAGACGGAAATACAGTCAGTATCTGTACTACACACTCACTCACTTGGTGTAAAACAGTTCTTGTCGCTAATTATTC
This sequence comes from Pygmarrhopalites habei, assembly GCA_009870185.1. NCBI lineage: Eukaryota > Metazoa > Arthropoda > Collembola > Symphypleona > Arrhopalitidae > Pygmarrhopalites > Pygmarrhopalites habei. The sequence goes on along the minus strand of WJFB01001323.1, from coordinate 15,738 downwards.
ATTCAATGTAGAAATGCTCTCAGATGCCGTCGACAATTTTCATGAAACGACAGAGATTTAGAATATTCACAGCAATTAAATTGTTTATTTGACAAAATGTAAAATGAGCAAATCGTGGTCAGGCTCATGCTTCAGGATTCCAGTCCCAGAAGAGACGCCGCCGTTGGAGGTCATAAGAAGAAGGGAGTAAGGAGGAGGAGGAGGAAGAGGAGACTACAGGAAGAGTGGATTGAAGTTGACGGGGAATTTTCAGGACTGATGCGAATAATGTCACCTCCGCCCCCGCCGACCCCTCCCATCCCTGGCCCGGTCCCACTTGAGTCCAGTCCGTCTCCGCTGTTACACAGGTGAGTCCTGTTTTTCACACGTAATAAACAAAACAAGCATTAAAAATTTAAGAGTTCCCAGTCGTTGTGTTCCCTCCGACTAACTGTACTCGATTTTGTGAAGGAGTCTTTTTTAATGGGGACTCGAAGAGTGTCACCAGGGACAAATGTGACAATACGGAGATGGGGTCAACCTGTGAATTATGACTATTAAAATTTACAATGCATTCAAACTTTTTAAATTGGGTGTTCGAGACAAGGGAGTTGGAGCTGAAGGGAATTTAACAATCGATGTGAACGGGTTTGTGTGTGAACGGGGAACTTTCATTAAATTGGACAAATGGCATAATGGTTACAACTTTGAGGGGACTTGCCTGCAAGTTCGATAGTAGAACGTGTGAGCCGTGTCGGTTATGACTTCGTCGTAGATGGCTGGTTCAGTCTTGAGACACATTCGATTGAAATTGACGATACTGCCTGCAAAGGAAATCATCATTAATTACGCAGTCAATTGATTTAATTTGGTAGAAAGTAGTGAACGTTGAGGAGTCCCTAATTGCATGCTCAAAGAATTCTGGAGTTTAACCCAATCCGGGTGAGTAGTTATTGTGACACGGTGACCCCCCCCCCCCCCACATGATATTCGACAATAGCCAATTAGATTTGTACTGAATCCCGTTAGCACCATCAAATGTACAGAGGAACGGGAAAACTTGTCAAAGGAAAATAATACGAGTCTACCTTAATATATGAGACTCATATTAATTCATGAATCCGGAGCGGACGTCACCAATCGAGCCTCTCTCATTATTTGATGAGTAGGAGTCTCCTTTAAGAAACGAGGACTATCAAGTTGAGGTGAAAAAATTGGATTTAAAGTATGATGTGTGAGATCAATATTATTTTTTGTTGGAGGGGATCACTCATGCATCACATTTATGACTGTACTGTAATTTTATGAGAGTAATTTATTTGGTAGTTAAGAGGGGGGAAGCTATGTAAAAATAATTACCTGGAATGTCCACATACTCTTGTCGCACAATTTGACACCATCCAAACTCTCCGTTCTCTTGGTCACACGGAACTGTGGAGGGTTTATTCATTGACAATGATTGTACAAAAATAATAATAAAGTATTTAGTGGTGTTGATTGACTGAACACAGTTTCATTTAATTTAGTTACCAGAAGTTGAGCCACTGGCTACATGGCTAGGGTCATTTAGACACGTTAAGTCATTCGCATTGGACGTGCAAGTGAAGCAACGATAACCAGTCTCGGCCACATTCTCTGCATTATTATAAAAATGAGTAAAAATCAATGACATTTCCCCCTGTTATGTGGGTCAACGCCACTCATTTGAATAAAATCCATCTTATTACCACACAGACACACTTAATGTCCAACACAACCAAATCCCACACAAAATACAAATGGTTAATGAGACCAAGATTAGGGATATTGTGCTGTCCCCCCCCAAGGGAAGTCACAACATTATTGATTAATTTAAATTGACACGTTAATAGTTTCATTTGAAGAGGGAAAACTCGTGTCCTCACCATTGACACATCCTACAAGAATGAGGATGATGGTGATCCACTTGTGATCCGCTTGTTGATTCATGTCAACCCCCTCCGGTCAAATTCTCCGGGGTCAAAACTGGTTTCAATTATTCTCCTCGCAGTCTCTCCCCACTTCTATTCATCAAGTTGTCAGTCGAATCAAGTTATATTTTAAGTCCAGTCATGTACACCAAATTGACTCTTCTACATCCACAGTCTGGCCAGTCACTTGCCACTCTGCCAGTATGTTATGTTACTAGGTGAAGCAATTATGACATAACCTGTACCCACTCAACTAAACTTGCCTTCCGTTCCAATTTTCCACTTTGCCCCCCTTCAAGTCCCCCAATCGTCAATGTCACTCCAAAAGAAAACACTAATTATTCTACTGATCGAATTCACTATTACTCTGAACCTACTTTGTCCTCCTCATGGAATTCAAAATCTGCTTTGATTTCTACCTAAATGGACCGATGACGGAATTTGCTCACTCTTTTTTGCACATTTTCAAAATTGATATCTAAAAATATTTAAACCTGTAAATCCTGATTATGTTATCAAAATCCAAGTTCAGTGATTGCAGGCAGTTACGCACACTCACACGATCCTCTGATGAGACAAGGGGGTCGTCATTAGCACTTTGAGTTAGCACGAGTGTGTCATCCCAACAAATTATCCTTCTCCATGAACGGTTCTCCTCATCATCAACGCTGAACCTTCGGACGTTTACGGTATCTCTTTCTCGAAGTAATGATAATTTCTATTATTTTACATGCAGGACAGATGTCAGATAGGAAGAGGACAGATAAGGGGATTTGCAAAAACTCTGCTGCTTTACTGGTTCTCTTCCCTGGGAAATGTGTGAGTGTAAATGAATCACAATCGTTCCCCGATTGGATGTCCAAATTGAATGCTAAGTAAAATTGGGTGACTTGCACTGATAATGGTCAACTGACAAGGGCAGGTTGATCTTGCTCAAAGTAAATAATATAATGTTTTGTTTTATTATTATTCCTAGTACATAATTCATACTGTCAAAAGCAGTAGTATTCGTGACAATTCTCAAATCTTGCGATGTTGTCCACGGACAACAAAAATCAGCTGTCACAGGGTATAAAAACTGGCAATGTTTAAAAATTGTGAATATAGTCCTATTTAGTGAATTGTAAAGCGCACTAATAGTACATAATTAATTGCGAGCAGTCGTTCAAATAAAAATCCTATGATAGAATATACTTAGGAACAAAAAGGTGAGTAGCTTTGGTCTCCTTGACCCGTCGAAGGGCAGGGGAGAGGCAGAGCCCTGGCCCAGGAGAAGCTCCTTCATGTCTTCCTCCATCCAGTCCCCCTCTGTCCCGTTCCTCACTGCCAACATCCCAACACAAATCGACTATCAATTAAATGGTTAATTACAAGAATTAAAATTAAAAGCGGACTGACTTTTAAAAGGGGTTTCTGTACCTTTCTCCCGACCATCTCCACCATTACAGAGATGCCCTTTGCAAGCCCTAGTAATTCAATTTCAGCGATCAAATTAATTTTCCAAGTGTATTAAAATAAATGTTCAGAAGAAGAACACAAACTCACCGATAGTAAGTAATGAAGTAATCATCCTGCAAAGCCCAGTTCAGGTAGACTGGCTGCTCTTCACAACTCCGATTGAGAGCAGTGCTTGGTGGAGACACTCCTACAATTATTAAATTTAATAAATAAACTCAGAGGTCATAGACAACGGGATGGGAAAATTGGAGAGTAAGGCAAGTGATTACCGTATCCATATCCGTATTCTATTCTCTTGATGGTACAGTAAAATTTGCAAGGTACCGTCGCCTTCGTGACATTATGCGGACTATCCAGGCACTTTAGTCCGCTCTCTTCTGTGGAACACGAATAGCAAAGACGCCGACCTTCGAAACAAAATAAACACGATTCTCACTTTTGAGAGGAAAAATATTACTGTACCCACATCTCGCCACCTCCATCCACACTTAATGCCAATTTTTAATGAGTTTTCCCTATTTTTGCTCCCATTACATCTGTCGAGAGTCGGAGTGTAAATTACACTGCCTTGCAGAATCAAGTTGCTGGCCAAAAATTCGTCCCTCTCTTTTCCCATTTAAATGACAAATAGAGAAAATTGTGTGGTCTACTCGGATACTCAATGTTACTCTATTTTATTCAAAATAACATTTTATCCTGACACAAATGAAATGACCCTGAGGTACAAGAATTAGAAAAAGAATGCTTACAAGTGGTCGAGTCCAGGAAGATGCAGGCAAGGAATATGAGGGAAAAAATTAAATGTTGATAAGACACTGAAAATTTCATTTTGACTTGTCACCACTCCACAAGCCTCGAAACAACTGAACCAGGCTCAATCCTACATTATCCTCGAGTCAAGGAAATGACAGAATGATGAGAAAAACAAAAAGATTCTTGAAGAAGAGGGGATTGGTGAAAGACACAACGAAATAAATAATTTATAGAGGAGTAGGAGGGCCAAGTTCAATAAATAAATCTCTCGGAAGGAACGAGAGTTCCAGGAATCGGTGGGAACAAACAGAAATTTCGGAGGCAAATCAGATGCTCGATCCAATGTATTCTGAGCCTTGTCTCTCTCTCTCTTTCTCTCTCAAGGGAAGACACTGCTCAGCTTTGATGAAAATTTCGAGTGAATTTTTTGGAGTGAAGAAGGACCGAGCCGGGTTGTCTGTGACTTGCTACTGTTTAGTTTCGTCTTGCCTCCTCGCAATGTGAGGCAATAGGGAATAGTTTTGCGTATTTTTAGCATCATGTTTGATTTTGGAACGAGTGCCAGGGTCGAAGTCAGAAACGTGCATACATTATCAAGAGACACGACTCTCATTACTACGTACATGCGTGTGTGCTTATGCAACATGTTGCAAAAAAAGTCTTGAGAAGAATTCCAAAGTTTACAGCAAGTCCACAGAGACAATGTGTGTGGGATGTATCAATCAATCCATATGCCTCCTGCCCTACTTCATCCCTTCCCAGTCAGCTGACCTAGCCTAATTTCATTAATTCCCAACGTCTCGGATCCTCCCCCTCATTTGTCATCCAGAATTAATCCCCATCGCCCCCTTCTCCAAATTCCAATTAACAAGGGGAATCAAATCATCCTTACAATTAGTCCAGAAGGATACATCATGAAATTTCAAAATCACCTTGGCTACGGCTCTCAAAGAATGTCAACAACTGTTTGATGAGTCGTAATTTATCTTCTAATGAAACTCAAGGCGGTAGATACACCTTACCCGTATCTACCACCTTGAGGAAACTTTTCGAACATTTTTTGAAGAATCACATTAGAAGAAGAAAGATAAAAGGATGAATTGTTTTCTTTCCTCGGATCCATGTATTACTCGTTTAAAGAAAAGAATAATATTGCTGTCTCTGTTCATACTACACTTTCCACCGACCCATGCAAAAGGTTCGACAGAGCTAATTCATTATAATAGTACCATTATCATTCATGTCAACAACGTTCTGATGTTGTACAACTTCTGCAGGTGCAGATGAGAAATGTGTCCCAAATTGTGGGGAAAATGAAGACTGTATTTATAACGTTAATGTTTCAAGATTTGAATGCTCCTGCAGACCGGGATTCGTTCCGTTTTCAGATGGCTGCCATTCAATTTGGACAGAAAATCTGGAAGCCAAAGTTGGATTAATTCTGGAGAAAGCTAGGGAGCCCAGATACAGGAGGATCTACAAAGGAAGCCATAATGATTCTGACTTGATTATGGGAGGGATTGGAATGTCCCTGAAGGGACACGTGTCCAAGACCATCCTTTTCTTCACCCTTTATTGTCCTGCATTATTTAACTCGGTCACCAATTCACACCAAAATGGAGGATTGGTCTTTCCGTTTTTCATATTGACCCTGCCATTGGAGTCTACTGCTAGTCCTGTGACCCCGCCGTACGACGGAGGGGTCATAGAGGACGACGAGGATGAGGCGGAAGTGAGGATGACCTGTCCCTATGCCACCACCTACAACTCTGACACGAATGAATGCAACCTTGAATTGGGAGAGCCTTGTATGGTCTCCGAAAATCGGTGTGGACTGAATACAGAGTGTTTTGATGGGAAGTGTGCATGTCAGCGGGGAGACTTCTCTCGAGCATTTAATAAAATGGATTGTTGGTCAACTGAAGACCTGGAAAGGGACGGACGGAGTCGCTTCGACGTGGGAAAGAGTTGGCGTCGAAAAGACAATCCTGAAAACAGAAGAATTGAGTGCAAAAACAATCCCGAGTTCAGTCCCAAATGCCCGGAAGTCCTGGAGGAGATGATGATGAACGGGACAAACTCAGTCCTCCAATTACATCAGTCGTTCTCATCAAGTGTTCTCCTGTTGACTTACATCATTCGTTTTCATTTTCAATGATGAGTTGTTTCTTTGTTTTTGACCAGTTGAAATTTTATGAGGAGTTAATTGATGAAATGAAACTTGTCGCGTGATATTCCATGAGAGCTTCCAGAGAGATAATTTTATTGTCGGTATCACACGCAAACACAACAGAGTCATTAGGACACTAATTGCTGACTAAGATGTCAGGATATCACAATTTCTTCAGACCCTCACCTGTCCGGTCCATCCTAGATTTGACTACTGCTAATGAATAATTGGAGGCAACTAATTTTACCTGGAATAGAGCTCTGGAGAAAATGAACAGACTATCGAACTAAAATTTTCATTGATAAAAAGACACTAATGGAAGTTGTCGTTAGAATTCACATGTTATATTGGCATGATAATCACTATACTATCGACATTTGTCAGGTTTTGAGCTTTAATTTCGTTGTTTGTACAAATCCGGCGTCGGATCGTCATTTGAAACCAAAATGCATCAATTTTCGAAATGCTCCTGGACCATTCCAGTAGCCCTTCAGCATCAGATTCCAGTAAATACTAGGCATGGCATCTCTCTTGAGATAGAACATTGACCTCCTTTCCTTGGCCTGGTTGAATGGGAATGTTTCCAGGGGCTGGAGGTTGTAGTCAAACTCTGCCAAGATACAAGTCCGATCACTCGTCACGAGAGGACAAGATGTGTAACCGTCGTACGTTCTCTGAGGCTCTTTATTCCTCATCACAGCCCACAAATTGTCCACCACGATCGAATTCTCCGCGGCTGAAAAATGTCACACTTAATTTAAATAGCCAAGGACGATCATTGGTAATTAATTGGCAGTCAAGTCAGGATGGATCCTTACCCACAGCAGCTGCCGTCTTGGCAGTTGGTAAATTTGTACAATCACCCAAACCGAAAATATTTGGATACTTGACATGTTGCAATGTTGATTTGTTGACGTTCATGAAACTCGACGCATCACAAAAGTCGGGAGCAGTTTTGAGAACTTCGTATGGGCCCATCGGAGGGGTCACATGGAGCATTTCATACTAGAAAAAACAAAAGAAGATTAATATGATGCTGATTGTACAGACGGTAATATTTTAATTTTACTCACCTGAATTATCTTGGTCTCCTCAGGTTTATCCAGATTTTGAAAAACTGCCTTCTTCTCTTTAGGGATGACCTCAATCAGATTGTGCCTCAGGTTGACGGAGATGTCCCGCTCCTTGACAACTTTCCACAGAGCATCTGCATAATGTTTGACTCCAAATAGAGCGCCAAGGGAGGTGCAGTACACCAACTGAGCATTTTGTTTCTTATTCTTCTGTTTAAAATACACAGAATAAAGTTGAAAGGATTGTGAGGCACCAATTTGCAAGTCTCCAGAAATCAGTCAGTGCAAAATCAGACCTTTCTTAAATAGTCTTCAGTCAGGTACAGAATCTTTTGTGGCGCTCCAGCGCACTTGACGGGTGTATTTGGAAAGGTGAAGACGGCATTTCCTAGATAGAAATTAATGACAATTAATATACAGTATAATAGAAGCTGGCAATTTTTCTTCAAAACTAAAATGACCTTGTTTGAAATTCTGAAGAGACTCGAATGTTTTCCGGACGTATGCCGAGGAGTAATTTGAACAGACGCCTGGCGTCTCCAGTGCATCCAGCAGTCCCTTCACCTGAACACCATCAAACCATGCCTTCTTATTTATCTCTAAGCGAATTAATTCTTAATAATTTATTATTGTTACTCTGTCATAGTGAAGCTGGATCCCGATGGACACGACGAGGTAGTCATATTCAATTTCTTGTCCACTGCCTACACGCAGCCTTTGTGACAGTGGGTCAATATTCACAACCTTATCCTTGACCCAGTCGACCCCAGAAGGGAGGACGGAGCTCATGGGTCTACCGGAATCTTCCAACGTCTTGATTCCTCCACCGACAAGCGTCCTAGACAAGTAAGAGCAAAGAAATTGAAGGATGAAGTAATCCGCACATTTAATTTTAGTCAAAAGAGTTTAATTACCACATTGGTTGGTAGTAGTGGACCTGTCAAAATATAATGAATAGACATTTTCATCCATTTGAAATGTACATAAATTAATTGTATAATAATTATTTTGTTTTGCTTGTATACTTCGCTGGGCTCAATCACAGCAATGTTGTTGGGTCCAAGTTTCCGAGTAAATTTAGCAGCGACAGAACATCCTCCTGCCCCTCCTCCAATCACGACCAACTTGAAACGACGACGAGGATGACCACTGACAAATGACACATGACGAAATTAATTCTTTAGACCATGTTTAATGTGTCCTCTCCATCAATAATCACAGCGAAAGGAAATTTTCATAAACTACATGAATTGGGCTTATCAATATTGGCACAACTCTTCCGCCTACACTCAAGAAACCAGATTCCACTGGATCAGTTTATGATGGACAAGATAATTCATGATTGATCCCATCACTGCTCGCTCTTTGAGAACTGAGTTGACGACCATTTGGTTCATAACATAATAATTAGTCGTAGTACATAACCTATTTTTAAAATGGTCGAACGAAAGATGAAAGGAGGAAGGAATGTGTCTTGTCTAGGTCTCGAAAGGACCTGAGTGAGGAGACAACAGTCCACAATACAGATGTGTACAAGGAGGACAGACTTGACTCGTCACAAGTTGTGGGGTCATGGGTTGGCACAGTACAACTCTTGGGGACGAGTGTCAACGTCACATCTAACCCTACGTTTTTGTCAACATGCAGACTCGTCCGTGTCAGTGCAGGACTGTGGATTGGATGTGAGAGTCAGTTTGTGTTCTCTTACCTGTCCATCTTGGACTTGTTGTTGAGGTGGACGGCGGTTGCGAAACATCTTTGCGTCCCCGACTTTGCAAATAAATTTCCCTTGGTTGAAGTGAAGAGGAGGAGGGCCACGCGATTGGGCGACATTCCAATCATTCCAAGTTCACTGGTCACCAAGCCATGGAAGACAAAGGACAATTGCATCTTTCAATGTGAGCCTTCATTTTATCCACTTTGTAGAATTAGAATCAAAATCTTAATTTACTCAAATAAAAATGATGTTGATTGCTCAAACTTGACCACTGACAATTTTCAACTGTTCATTTTACCCAGGTGTGAGCCCTCCTATTATTCCTCAGTAACAATATTTCTAATCAAGTTGTACTCAAAGAACCGTGTCTCGTTCTGGGCTAACATTTTCTCTCTCACTGTTCTGTGTACCCGCATAAATATGATTTTTAGATTTTTAAAGGAATACCGGTTGGATAGACAGGGGAATAAAAAAAGTATTGAAATGTACTCAGAAAGTCCTACCAAAAGAAATTAAAAGTAAGTTGCAAAAGTCACCTTCAAGTTATTCAGTTTTTGAGGAGGGGATTCTGGGAACAAATCTTCCAGCCCACGCAAATTGTCATGAAATGGGGTTTACCATCAGTCAAAATGTGTGTTGTGTAGAATGGACGGATGTCCCTCCTGTTTTGACTATCACTCCTAATCCTCGCTTTGAACTTCACAGAGCCACCTTCTCTTCTCGAGATACACACCACAATCTCAGATCCTTCACAATTTTGCCTAGTAGAAAATATAAAAAGGGAAGAGAGTTTGAATTCAACTTGGACTCTCCGCGTGTGTGTCAGTTAGTGCCAAGTGGAAGGGGCGATGGGAACTGAGCTGAGACGAGGTATATAACTTCATATGAAACAAGACACGTGTATATTATTTTGTACAATAATATGTTATTACCATTGTACAAGATGAGATGTATGGCTGTGTGTGAGTGATGACTACCACGTTCCTTGGTTTTTTCTCTGTCTCTGTATTAATAGAGCTTTGAAGGTCAGTTATATCAACAACAAGTTAGTATGCACTGTAATTCCTCCTGCAGGTTGCGAGTTAGTCGGAAAGAATATTGTGAGCTCGTAAATAATATTCCTTTGAGTTTTTCTGCTCCACACACAGACCAACCACACAACAGACCACGCTATTCGTGTATTTGTGGGTCTGAGTCCATTCAAAATTCAAAAATATCAACATGATGAGGATGATGTGGTTGTGTCAATGTCAGGACGCCGGTTCCTCCAGTTATCCGTAGATAAAAAAATGTAATTACATTTTACATGGACCCCGATATCACAACAAACCACTACATAAATACGCGTGTGTGCTGTGAAGACTCAAATAATAATAATAATAATAATAGTAAATAATAATTTGTAAACAACTATTTTTATGCTGAGGATTGGTTGGTCAAGAATAGTTGAAAAGAGGCAAGTAATTGGAGGCGGTTGGTGGTTAGATCCAAATCAGGACACGCACACAAAGTTCAAGTTGGCATTGTGCAAGGGCAGTTAGTTGAGACTTTGAGCACAAATGGAAGAAAGGAAGGACACAGGACAACGTTTGCAAGTCTGTAGAATAGGATTGGTCAAATCCGCTTTCAATTAATCTTGACTTGAGTCTGTCCATAGAGTTATCTTTTTAATTAGGCTGGGGAATGGGCGATCATAGTCGTTTATATGTAGAGAATGTAAAAACGATCATAAATATAATAACTCCGGAGATGATCTCAACGGATTTCCTATTTGTGTGAAATCACTTGATGAAATTGTTTATAAGAATGCTCATAATTGAGAGGAAGGCTCACAAGGTCTCGACACGGCTTCAGAAGATGATTTTTGGCTTGACGCAACAAAGAGAAACAATGTGTCGTGATTATTTATTTACCCTTGTGAGTGGCTTCCAATGGCTTCGAGTAGGGAAGGGATGAAGAGGAACTTCGATTTTATTAGTTATTTACAATAAATGTGAATGAAGAGCTTTTCCAACATTTTTGATTGATTGACATTTCTCAATGATGGACAGTGCAAAAATTAGTTGTCGTGATTAGGAGTACACAAGGTTCTCAGTTTAATAAAGTTAACTAAATTTATTATATTGATAATTTGCTCTCGGCCACAAGTGTGTCTTATCAGAGTCGTTGTCATGTGGCAGTTCAGTCCGAACAAACTGCAAAGTTTAAAAAAGTGAGTAGTCAGTCATTACATGGATGCGTACATACTAAATATGAAGTAAGCTATAATGGACTGCACACAATGTCTGTTTGTGTATATCAGCACTACTAGATAACCACGATATGCACAACTTTTTACACAGGGAATCACAAAAGTTTAATTTAATATGCAAAGATTGCAGCTGATTAATATTTTGCTACATGATAAGAGTCCACTCGAAAGGATCCCAGGACGGGAGGAGGACTGAGACCAACCACAACTCAAAGTGGTGTACAAAATGTGAATGTAAAAGGACTGCAAAAACTAAACTGAACTCTCAGCAGATTAGATGGAAAACAATCCAGCACGCGTCAGGCGTAAGGAATTTTACAGTGATAAAATTATTCGCCAAGTCAACTAGCATTTATGTCACTCGGTAGTGAGTGAGTGAGGAGGCTGCTGCACGTCAGCGTGTGTGCAAAAATGTACGTTTATTACTCAAGATTTTGACTTTGTTGAAGCTGAGTCGTGGAGGGGAAAAGGTTAATTAATTGAGAGGGGATTATAGGACGTCAGTCAGACTGAACATAAAATTCCTGAGTGTTTCAAAACAGTCGCACTTAGACATTTCTTGGAATATTACGTATCACCAAAAAGATCAATGTTCACACACAAAAATCATTCTTCTTGGCTGACGGGGGAGGGGAGAGTTGACTGCACTTAAAATATGACAGATAGTAAAAGAGTGCATCTCGGACATAAAGTAGAGTCAATCGTGTGGGATTTCTCTCACAAAAATCGTTCCAAGAAAGTGAGACAAGGAGTTTGAAATGTAGTACGGCTTCAGGTTCAATGCTTCCCATTATCAAATTCTGGGTTGAGTTATCTCAGACTTAGCAGAGACCATTATGTCAACTGAGAAATGTAACTTCATATAAAATTAAGGGTGGAGGGAATGCACAGCCTCTCCTCCTCATGGAACTTTCCACGTTCCCCTGGAAGGAATTCGACGGAGGAGAGAAATGTGCAATTTTCAAGTAATAAAAATGACAAAGTATTCAGCATGAGGAGTCTACTGGTACAATCATGTACTCAAAAGTAGGTGCAAGATGTCTGGAGTCAGCCGACGCCACTGTACACACAATAAAAATAGCTTTACTAACTAATATCTAATAATAATAATAGAAACACACACACACCCCAACATGACAATGGGGGAACAATGGAAAGAGCTATTTAGATTTAACTGCTCTCCTGACTCAACAGCCACAGAGACGAATGAAATGCAGATAGTTGGTAGTTAGCCTGAGGGAGTGGGGATGGGGAGTGGGGAGTGTGCGTAAAAATAATATTATAATTACATGGTCACAGTCTACCCAAACACAGCCATGACGGAGCACATGACAATTTTCCCAAAAATAGCATTAGAGCTTGGATCAGAGGACGAGATGAGAGAGTCATAAAGAAGTCTCCACTTGACTCTGCTTCGAGGCAGTGTGTGTTGGTTCGTGACATATCCAGACACACCTCCTCTCCCCTCCACATTCCCCTCCTCATACATTGACAAGTCGTACAAGGAGCAGTTCAGTTTGTCCGAATCTCATTTGTCTCCAGTTACAGTCTCAAGTCATTCCTGGAGAAACTCGTGCTCTCCAATTTGTCTCACAAATTTCCTGTGTAGGAACTCTACTGTGAATAATTAATAAATAATATTCCATGGGGTGAGTGTGGTGCTGGAGGAGGACAGTGCACGTGGTCGGGGAGGATCAAGGAGAAAACTGTTTGCAAATTCCAACAATTGTCTCTCTTCTGCAAAGACTGAGACCCCCATTCTTGGAATTCCCTTTCAGTCAGTTTGTGTCCATTGTGCGTGTGGTTGGTGGAAATACACGAGTTCCTCAATTAGTCATCCCATTGTTTGCCCTCACCATCAAGTACATAGGATAATAATAATACAGACAGACTCAGTCTTGATCCTTTGTACTTGTGGCAGAAGGACTTGCAGCTCAGTTGCCATTTCCACAACATAATTGCCTCCATCCACAACTTGGCTTCCTCTGCAGTCCACATCAAAGTGGGGAAACCCTTACACTCTTCATCCATCAAATCGTCGGTTCCTCAACCAGACTTCGTTTCAAATTTCAGACCAAAGTTTTTCTTCTCGTGAAAATGTGACATCAATGAGTGCACACACGTGGTAAGAAAATCTACAGTCAAAATATTTCCCTGTGAGTGTACGAGTAGTCATTGATTCTTGTGAGTATTGAGCAACGGGAGTAAATTATCAATAAGTGATAACACCAAATTGAGTTCAAATAAATTTCTGTTGGCAAGAAGTGTGTCTGTGTCTGAATTGTGTAATGAATTATACCAAGACGACTGTTTTTTCTCAAGATGGACTGACATCTTCTTTCAGTTTAGACTCGGATATTTGTGCGACACAAAATTAATTCCTTCACTTGTTCTTTGTAAGCACGACAATCATCATCTGAGCTGATCAATTGTTAATGAGCTTTGGATGATGATTTTCCTCACAACATACACTGTGTAACAAGTGTCTGCACACACACACATGTAGCAACTTGTTAATTTATTACCTGAAATGCTCTGGTGGCTAAATGAGATTCTAAATATTGTATATTACGGAAATTATTGAGGGGTGGAGGTTCACAGCTCCTCTCATCTCATGACTAATTTTCAATCAACCAATTTCTCACCCTACACACACACAAACACACACCAAATCGTGCAGTGCATGACCAGAATCATAATTATAGTAAAGAACTTGAAATATTATGAAGATTAGTTACATATTTGCATAGGGATTTATGAGCCAAAAGTTGACGAGGATTTATGAATACATGAAATGTGTGAAACTTGTCCAATTTATTGGCAGATAAAAATAACCACACAAACATGATAATTGTCCGTCGGTGTAAATTTAGCTGGTCAATTGTTCGTCCACTCGGAAAATATAATGTAGTAACTAGTAGTAGTAATGGCTGTGTGAGTGAGACAAGAATAGAACATCAAAAATAAGTGAGGGATTAACTCTTCAATTTATCTCCTGTCTCGTCCTCCAGAGAGAGAGTCTAAAATGGTGGGAAATATCCTTGACGTAGGAAACTGATGACGACTGTGGGTGTCAGAATGGTAGCAAAAAGTTCCCAAATCCCAGAACGTCATGAGAAGGAAGGACAACAATGTCCACGTCCTGGGGAAGTGTCCTGGGGATGAGTGTCGATTGTGGATCTCCCTGAGGGAGAGTCGAACAATATTCAAGTTTAAAATAGGTGGAGAGGGATAAAAATACAAATCCGTTCTCCATAACGATCCTCGAACGAGGCTTTGGACTACACACTCGACTCTTGAGCTTTTTTTATGATGGATTACCCAGATTCAACTGACAAGAATTTTGTACCAAAACTTGCTTGATCCTCGCATTGAGTGATCGCACTTTTCCCTTTCGTACAACTTTGTGTGTTTCGTCACGGTTCTGGTCATGCGAGGAGACAGTAGTATTTACTATGCAATTTGAGAACCTCCATCCAACAGAATTTGACGTCATCTCACACAATTCTACGACGGATAATTATTATTATCCTCTGAGATTTTTATGCCATCCATTTACTTGCAAACTTTTTATTTTTTTGTTCCCCTCTGAGTGTGAACGTGAAGATTGTGCAACTTTTCACAAGTCCACTCAAAGTAATTAAAGTAGGTAGATTATTTGCAGAGAAGGGAATTTCTTGAGTCCTACAGGGACAAAGGGTTGGCCATTCTTCCGAATATGAATTTGGAAGTCAGAGTTAGTCAGAGTTGACGGTGTAGGGAGTCAATCAACTGGAGGGTGTGGGACGAAAAAGTTATCTGAAGAGGAACTCGGCCCTCCTACATGTCGAATTAAAAGAAATGACTTTGTCAAGTCCTCACAATCATGATGACAGTCAAGTTCGTCGGAATTGTTGGTTCGCAGGAATGAAACTGTTAGAAGCATGTGCTATTCACGTGTCCCCTCCTTCCCTAAACCTCACCGAGGTGTCAATTAGCTACTGAGCCTTTGTACACAGCAGACACCATTCCTCACTCCCAGAGTAACAGTGGAGCTGTGCACACACAATAAAATTGACACAAGTACACAGAATTCGAGTTGGAGTTGTGTTGGCTGTGTCACACGGCGGCCGCACAGTAAAAGAGATTTTATCCGGCCTGTTGTGTATTTACATGATATCAGTTATTTAGAATAAATTGTAGAGTGTGTAAATAAGTGTGTTATCATTTATCCGTGGGGGGATTCGTGATTACGGGCTGAGGATGAGCCACATGAAATGGTTCTAATACCTCCGTCCTATCTCCTCTCGGCACATGCGAAAATGGAGTCCATCGAGAGTTTTAACATATGAAAAACTGCAAGTGTGTGTTGTCATGCCCATACATACTTCCCACTATCTCTCCCCCCC
>WJFB01001322.1:0-33433 GCA_009870185.1 Pygmarrhopalites habei | reverse complement strand
TTATTTGTGTGTGTGTGTGAATGTATTTAAAAAATATTTTTCTTATGATTATTTATAATTATGATAATCGACGAGTGGGATTCTATAAAGTTAGGGTCAACTGCAGGGAAGAGGAGCGTTAGCGACTCTTGTTTATTTACATAGTCAGTCACATTTGCATTTTCCATTTAACATTTGAATTCAACATGTCCACACTCACATCCAAACTACCATGTACAACTCTCCTCCTTCTCCCCATCTTCCCATTTAAACCTTTTGTCAGACAAAAACTTAACTCGTCTCTCTCATTGTCAGAGCACTTCAAATTTTATATCATTGGACATTCACTGTGTCTTCCCTCCATACTTACATAATTATTATGAGAATGATTTGGCAAACTTTTCATACTCAATCCAATGAAACTCCAATGTTTTTCCTCTCATAAAAGCTCCAAGAGATGTTATTTTAAAAACTTATTTCATCCAACTTCACACACACAAATGTGTCTGCATAATGACAAGAATTCCCCTCTCTTTCTGCATGTATGCATTGAAAAATCTGAATTCTATAAATGAAAATAAGAGCCCATCCTTCTCTTCTCTTCCCTTACATATTGTACAATTTATTCATAGAGTTGTACTGTACAATGTCCTCTCCTCTCCTAATCATAATCTCATCACATCAAGGTGAGCTGATTATACAAATATAAATTGTGTAGCAAAGATGCATGAATGAATTGCCGTACATTTTGTATCTCAACACATATACTTTAATACATATATTTTTATAGATTGGTCAGCAGCTACATAAATTAGTGAAAGTCACAAAAAATAAATGAGACATGATTGCTCACTGTGATGTTGTCCAGCAGCGGTTGAAGAGAGAGTGCCGCTCTCATTATAATGTTCATCTTTTTTTGATCATACGCCTCTTCACCTTAATTCAACAATTGAGTTTGAATTCATCCCTGTCCCTCCAATGCATTGGGACAAAGAATCTCCATGAGTACATCCACTTTAATTTTCTGTACACACACAAAGTCATCCACATTTCTACTGGATGTATATTGAATTTCATAATTTTGGTCTCAATACACATACCTGGAGTATCATGTGAGATTAAGATGGTTGTGGTCGTTCAGAAAAGTATTCTCTGTGGTTGGGGAGGACGGAGGCAGACAGGCAGTGGCCTGTTGAACGAATACCGGTTGAAAATGATCATAACACGAGGGACAAGACAAAAGAGGATGAAGTACATAAAGAGGAAAAAAAGAAGACGATCAACAAGAAGATGAAGGAAGCAAGTTGGAAAGAGAGAGAGAGAGATGAAAAAATGACGGAGTCATTCCGCTTTTGTACATGTAATCACCTAGGAATATTATACATTACGTGTGTACATATACACACATGTATTTCTGTATATGCACAGAGTAAAAATTTTCCCTTCCATAGAGAACAGAACAGGAAAAAGCGCATCGGCACTAGTTAATGTCTACATTACTAATTTTTTCCCATTGTTATATTCCATAATATATCCATGTCAATTTACAATGCGTTGTGTGTGTGTGTGAGGGGGAAGAGTTGAAGAGTCTCCGATCCAAAAAGCGAACAGACAAGCTAAAAAGTAAAGGCAATTTTGGTGGGGAGTGAAGGAAAATTTTTGCAATAAATGCACAATTATTACAGTATTATTATTGTATTGTATTGTATAAATGGTAGGGAATTTCTTGTTCATAACTTGTTCAAGAAAAAAAAGTTTTAAATTCGTATTATTAAATGTCTGTGTCCTGTGTAGTGGAAGAGGGTGAGTGTGAGAGTGTAAACTGTCCGACCGACAAACACCATCACAAAGTAGAGAAGCTAGAATAATTTTTTTCTACCTTGTTTTTCCCTCCCTCCTATTCTATTACAGATTATAGGAAAAGAAATGAATTTCGACATCCTCCCTCTCTCTCCCTCTCCACACACACACGAGTGTGTGTGTAGACAAAGAGAGAATGAAGGCTATAAAAATGGTGCTGGAGAGGATGGTTAAATAGCGTATTACCGTAATTATTTTTGCATTCTCTATAATTGATCTCTGACATTTAAACGTGAGTGTAGGTGAAAAACGTGTTTAAAATTTGCTATCTAATTCTACATTCTACATTTTTGCTACAATATTCTTCTCTCTCTCTCTCTCCCTCTCTTCCTTTTGTTTTTCCACTGATCCTCATAAACATTTATATGCTACGCAATTTAGTTTGCTCATAGTCAGTGTTCGAGAAAATTGTTCACAAAAAATCTAGTGCTTCTCATTTTTTTCTCTCTCTCTCTCATCTTTTTCTCCTCATTTTTCACAGCCCCAGCAGACGCTACAGAAAACTGTAGCCTTC
Organism: Pygmarrhopalites habei; assembly: GCA_009870185.1. Lineage (NCBI taxonomy): Eukaryota > Metazoa > Arthropoda > Collembola > Symphypleona > Arrhopalitidae > Pygmarrhopalites > Pygmarrhopalites habei. The sequence goes on along the minus strand of WJFB01001322.1, from coordinate 31,080 downwards.
ATGTACAAATAGGACGACTGTTCGCGAGGATCCTATTATCCATTCCATTTATACATATAGGGAAAATGTAATATGAATCGTCAAAAATTAATGCTCGACTCACTCCGGGAATACAGGAATGTAGACACACACACACTCACTCTCTCATAGGGACTTCCTTTGATTGTTCAGCCAGACTGTGCTGTACTGTATGGATAATAGTATTTAGTTGGTTGATTGTAAGACATGGGCAGACACAGAGGAAGAACGGAGGAGATGGGATGGGAAGGAGAAGGAACAATTTTTTTTGTTCATCGCAAAAATAAGAACAGCAGGGCAAATCATGCGACGTCAAATTCTTTGACATGTAAGAAATTTGCTGGGTGTTGATTGAAGGTTGTTCATTGGCCATCGAATTCAAGCCAAGCTTGAAAACATCATCATGGGAATAGGATGAGGATGAAGGGATGGAGAGAGAGAGAGAGAGAGAGGAAGGAGCGCACGACATGGACAATAATTCCCTCGAACACTCCGTTTTTCCTTCCCTTGTTCTTGTTGCTGTTGCTGTTGTTGTTATTGTGGTGATGGTGGTGGTCATCGTCATCATCCCCTGCTTCTCTCCTCTCCCTCTCCCTTTTCTTCTTGTGGTTTGAACTCGGATAATTAATTCACACATTTTCTTACCTCTCTCCACTTCGTGCCTCACATGTTATAGACTCCCCACATATTTTCCCCTCTGACTCTCTTTATACATTTTAAGCCAGGTGTTTAATTTTTTGATTGCCCATATATTTCACGTCATTCCCTCTCTCCCTCTCTCTCTGTACACACACTAATACACACACATGATCCTGCTCATCTTTCTGAAAGAGATTTCTCCCACCGCACACACACACGCTCACCCGTAATTCAAGATTTCAAGATCGCCAATTAATAGTCAATTAAATATAATAATATATATGTTGACCGTGTACCTTGTCATGTGAAAATTATTGCTTTCTTCCCTCACTCGCGACTCACTCCCGTGCCTAAATATTCTCTCTCACTCTCTCGCACTAGCTCTGCTGGTGTGTGTGTGGATAAATATATGGATGTTTAATTTGCTAAATACTGTTGGAGACGGTGTGTGTGTGCCAGTTAAACGTTGTAATATATAATATTAAAGTAGATATGTAGCTGGATGTATAGGAGAGAGTGTGTGTAGATTCTAATTTTTGAAAAGTGCAAAAGGGCCAATTGAAAACTAATGATGACAATTTATGAATTTATTATTTAATTTCTCCCCTGCACACACACACTCACTCATCCATGTAGTGTAATGTTATACGAGTGAGTAATATTTTCTGGCATAATGATACTTGTACGTGAAGAATTCAACATTAGTTAACTACTCTGTGCACCGATTGAATAAATGGGTGATTTGCATTTAAAGGAAGAGTTACGAGAGTAGAACAAGCTCATTCCTCATTGCTCATATCAATGCAATCTGTGTGTGTGTGTGTGTAATATGGATAAATGATAAATGTTTATGATCATTTGAAAAGTGCAAATGAAACAAAAATATGTTGGGAAGGGGAAAAAACGGAGAAAGATAAAGTATGCAAGTAGTTATAATTTCCATTTTACATTTCTACTCGGAATCTCCATCCGATTCCTACTAATGTACACGAGTACATAAGGGAGTTACATGGATGAGGATGAATTGGAAAATATTTGCAAAGGGATATTTTGACAAAAATCTATTTAGTGGAAGCTACTGGGGGTAAAATGTATTATCAGATATCATACAGAAAAATTGTACATATATATGTAAAAAAACAAGACACAAGAGGGAACATAGAATGTTCAGCCCGTTTTTCCATTCATTCCTCTTCATTCCGTATATTACACAGAGAGAGACACACACACGGAGAGAGAGAGAGAGAGAGAGAGAGAGGAGGGGAGATGTTCTTGAGAAAAGGAAAAAAAGATTTTTCCAGGTGATTTACGAGGATGAACTCATCCAATTATAGCGGAGCGTTCAAATTGAATAATGGGAGATGATGTAGCTTTAAAACTCATTTAAATCATTTATTCTCCTTGTTTATCTTGGGCAGGAATCTTGTTAGTTGGGAAATGGACGGGACTCAACACTATTAGAGTCAGAAGCCAAGTCAGACAGTACCTTAACTACACCATAAGAGGAAGATGAAGAGAGAGAGAGAGGGAGAGAGAGACCAAACAAAAGTGATACACAAGTAAATAACTACGTGACACATTGACGTGACCACCTCTACCTCTCTTCAAAAATTATCTGGTCATTGTTGATGGTCACACACACATACAGGTACAACCAACATGCACACACATGTGTGTGTACCTTCCACACACGCAGAGACAAGAGGAGAAGCAGGAAAAGAGAAAAAATGCCGGGGTCATTCCATTCCTAATGAAAAATTGTTTTTCATAATATATTAAAATATATTTTTTGAAATTTTAAGTTGTACCTCAACAGCAATTATTATTCTACCAATTTATTATTATCATTTTTTCCTCTCTCTATTTATGTATGTATGTGACTCTTGAACTGTTGCAGACGAAATGAGTTGACTGGTGACGGAAGAACTGTGAAATGAATTAAATATATTATATATAGATGGAATATGGGAAAACTGGGCTTGGCAACACAAAAACACAATGGCAATGAGTTGAAAGTCAAGTCAGCTGAAGGTGCCTCCTCCTCTTCATCTGTCTGCCTCTTTACCATCTTCACATCTCTCTCTGTTCCTCCCTTGTCTCCTGAGCCCTGGAAATAATTGAGGAAAAACAAAGTAGAACGTATTGTCCTGTACACACACATACACATACACACGTAATTTGTATTATGATGATTAGATTGTAAATAGTTGAGTGAGGGAGAGGAGAATCCGTGATGATAAGATGGTGGGATGGGAAGACTACATGGCATCAGGAGAGACAAAAAGAGAGTACATAAATACATGTATGTGTGATGTTTGTGGAGTATGGAATATTTTTCGATGATGGAGGTAACAAAATGCATGGTGGTTGTTGTTGGTGGTGGTGACCATTAAGGCTGTGAAGGGTTGGCCGTAGTGAAAAACAGTAGTTGATCTAATGAAATAAATCAGGAGCGGCCGTGTTAATGAAAAGAAACGGACTTGGATGAAAAGTCAGATAGGGACGGAATGGACTGGAGGTGTCATGCACCAACTTTAAAAGAAAGGTCTACATCTTTCCGCCTCCTTTCCCTCTCTCTCTCTCTGGCACACACACATACACACACTGCCTGAATACACTGCCTACATCCTTGCCCCTTATCTCACAGTCCCATCTGATCTTTTTATTCCTCTCTCTCTCTCAATCCATATTTCTTGTCTGCCTTTGTCAAACTAGATTTATAGGCTCTTCGCAGTCTCATCACATCCAACATCTTTCTCTTTTTACACAATTCCCCCCACTAAACCCCTCACCAATTAACAGGTTAAAATGAAAGGTGGGGGGACAAAGGAGCACTTAAAACTATGCTTTTCAAATTCTCAATGTCAAAACAACAATACGATACACAGTACACTATTCTATTTTCCTTCCTTCCTTTGTGCCCAGAATTAGAACAAATGAAATCAGAACGAAGGTGAACTCATTCCTCTTTCATTCTCCTCCTCTTGTACTAAAAAAATTCACGTTGTGTGCGTGTGTGTATTTGTCTGGGGCGAAAGGCGGGGTAGGGAAGGGAAGGGAGGTGGAAGGGAGGGTAGAAGACGGCGGGTAATTTTTACACTGGATAAATTATGATGGGAAAGAAATAGTTTAAGGCGTGATTTCTCAGGTCTCACTCTCTCAACACACACGAACCCCACACTCATCATCATTCTCGGGCAGTGTGTGTGTATGTGTGTTTGTGTGTAGAATGAATATTTTGTGAAATACACACACACACTTGTACATCCTGCAACGTCCGAGGAGAAGAAGGTAGGAGGTACTTTTTTTCTACAATTGAGCTATATAAACTACAACGTTGTGCTGTATCTTCACATTATGGAGGAAGACAAGAGGAAAATGAAATTATTACATTTCATCCGAATAGCAATTGACATGTAGGATATTTATGAGGACTACTCACGAGAAAAAGTTCATGTTCCTCTCTCTCCCTTTCTCTCTCTTGTGTGTGCCCTATGAGTTTGATGCTGTTTGACCGTCCAAGAGAGTTTAGCCAAGTTATGCATGCAAAGGAGAGGCTAGCATGATTCTATGTAATTCGGAGTTATGCAATATTTAAATCATTTATTTGATGATAACTTAAAATGAAAAGGTGGAGGAGGAGGGAAGAAAAAAACACATAAGAAGGTAGTAGGAAAAAAATTTGAAAAAGAGTCAAGGCTCCTTTTTGAAACACCACCACCAACAAACCACAAGAAAAAGAACTGTTGAACGAAAAATGTAGAGAAAAAAATGAGGGTCTGTACACACACACACAGGATACACAAAAGAGAGAGAGAGAGAGGAAGAGAGATTGGTGGATATTTTTTGATGATGCCAACTTGCAACATTAATATTCTGTGAGCGATTATTCTGACCATGCCAATGGTTTGTGGATGGATGGATCCATATGGCTACAAGCTCCACATAAATATATTAAAAATTCACATTTTTATTATTTGTATTTCATATTTTTCGTACACTCCACTCTACTCCCTCACCCTTGATGCTGTTGCTGTTGTAAATTGTGACTACACGGAAATGCTCATTTTTTTCCATAATTTTTTCCTCCGTCCTCCTCCTGGACTCCGCACTTGATTATTCAGAGGGTGATTGAGCTGAGGAGGATGGAGACAGGGAATATGAGGGATAATAATGTTTTACTGTCCCTGTCTCCCTCGACTTGAGATGTAGTTGTTGTTGTTGAATGGAACTGTACACTGTGAATACTGAAGAATGAAGGGGAAGGGAAGAAAAGGTTAAAAATTATTGGGAAGGAGGTTCCCTCGTCTCAAAAATTGTTATAGTTGTGTTGACCTAGAGTGACCTGACCAAACCCAAGACATGACGCTTGCCAGGAGTGTGTGTTATATCTTATTGGGTATTTTACAAAAAAAGTATACATACACTAGTATAGTATATACACACAAACACAATTGTGCAGATGGCATGCTCTTAGACCCCTCTACATCACGAACTCTCACTCCTCCAAATAATCGTGAGGTTTTGATTGAATCCCTCCAGATCATCTGATTTATTGCTGGCCATCTAGTAGCCCTTCCTCCTCACTCACCTCCACAGGATAATACAAAGTGAGGACCAACCATCCCTCAACTCAACTCACCCTCACTCTCCCTGCAGACAACCTCAATTCTACATAATCGAATTAGTCAAACATCCCTATTCCCTACAATTACACGTATAAATATATCTCCCTTAATATTTCTCTCTCCTCCATCCATCCTCCCCCTCCGTTTTCATCCCAATTTTTCAATGCCGTGTGTGCTTGGGGTTTGGAGTACACACACACACTATCCACGGCCATACAGCACAGGATAAAGGGATAGGACTGGGTGAAGGGGGGAAAACAAATATTTGTGCAATGAATTCATCTTGAGGAAAAATTATGAGCATATTTATATTTATTATGTACAATCCATGTCCCTTTTTTTTACTCAATAATTTGATTGTGAATTCACCTCGTCCTCTCTCTCTCTTACACCTTGTTTGTTGGTCGTTTCATTTTTTGCCCTCTTCCCCTCTTCCAACCAATATTCAATGTGTACACATGGGTAATGGCAATGGCACGCCGTCGTCTTGTAGCACACTGTAAATTTCAAATCCCGCTAAAAAGACGAAGAAAAACGAATGAGGGAATGAGCAAAAAGGACTACATATTATCCACTACAAGAGAGTCTGTGTGTTTTGTGAAGATGTGGATTGTGAATAAATGGGGAGAGGAGAGAGAGAAAAATTCTCGATTTATGGTTAATGTCAGCCTTTTACTCATGACAAACAAATCAAGTCAATTAAGTTGAGCATCAACAACTTGATAACTTTCACGTTACACGCTCTTTTTTATGTGTTTGTGAGTGAGAGTGTGTGTTTGTATATCCCCCCTTCTATCTTGTTTTCCTTTACTCCCTTCACACTCGTTCTCCCAATAATATAATATAATCTCTCGCCTATAATTTGATCTAGATGTCCGTATCTCAAGTGTGCGTAATTTTATACAATCAAGACATCTTGCCATCTTTTCTCCTCCTCCATTCCTCCCCCCACACTTTTTAATCCAACCTCCAATGAAGGAGGAGGAAAAGGAATATACGAATAAAAAACGATCAAAACGTTTTTTCAAACCTCGCCATCTCATATCCTCAATAATATTCTAATGCAAATATTTTAGACTGTGATTTATTCCCTTTGTCTTTCTCTCCCTTTCTCTCTGCCGATTTCCTTGCACAGCAAATTTCTAACCGATAAGGAGAGATAAGGCAAATGACTTACAACAAACATAGTTGTAAATTCAACACATCCACACAATTGCAAAAATTCAGCTGAAATACATAGAGTTTGCTGACAACAAAAAAAGTCAAAGGGATAATCTATTTGTAGCGTTAATACACAGGCACAATCACACACACATTCCCTCCTCTTCTCGAGACTGTGAAAAGTCAAAAACGTGCAGGAATGATTTTTTTGAATGTCTAAGAAATCGTTGAGGAGGAGAGAGGAAATAGTTTTGTATTCACCATCCGAGATTTGGTTCGTTAAGAGGAGAGAAGTGTGCGTGTGTGTGAGCTTTGTTGGAGTTGATGATGAGTCAATTGTAACAGAACACCGAGTAGTGGATGTGTGTGTGTGTGCAACGTGTGAATGCTTAACCCCTGCAGTGTTTGCACTCCGATAATATCAGGATTAATTAACTTCCTTCTCTCATTCTAATTAAATTTAAACCTTTTTCACACTCGCTCATGCCTTCCAGGTGTCACAACATAGAGAGAAATCATTTCCCTAGCATCATACAATCCAATAGTCATAGTCCACTCCGTTCATATTTATTCACACACATCACATGTATCCTTTGCAGGCCGTTATCAGTTCATTATTATTAGATCCCCCCGCACACACACACAAACACATGGACCAAGACAAAAGATGATTCTTCGCATTTACTGTGCCAACACAATGCAATCCCATGACTACCCATCAAAATTTACAACAGAGTAATATGTAGAGAGGAGGAAGAGAGGAAGATCTCACTGATTCACTTTAATGCGATTTCATACAGCACGGGAATGTATTATGTCAAATAATTGTGGTACACATATCGCACTCAAAAGAAGGGTTCATAAACAATACCAAAATTTTCATAGTGTATTCCTTTATCTACCACTCAATCTCAACTTTTCATTCCGATCCGTTTCTCCCTTTCTCTCCTCCTTTCTTACAGCCAACAATGACAGTACAACAAATCAAAATCTATTTGTGCCTGAATGACATGGTCATGACAAAAATTCTAGCAAATTTGCACAAATTTTTGACAAATGTTATTCTATGTGATTATTATTTCCTTAAAGATTATTACGGATCATTAGGCGGTTGGTTGGTCGGTTGTGTAAAGCAAAGAGATGCCGCAATGGAACTTCTCCCGGCCTCAACATGACTTCCCTTAATTTTGGTAGAGAAAAATTTGATAAAAATTTGTTTATGTCAGTCGTGGAGGAGAGGACAGCAAGTCGAAGTTTGAGGACTTGTAAACAACTTTCATTTTGTCTGAGGAGAATGTCTAGACTTTCTACGTTCACACAACATTGTGGAGGATCATCCAGGATAAATGTTTGTAGCCTTGATTGGGATCGAATAAATTCATTCATTTCCAAGAGACGAGAGAGATCCCCTTTCTTGAAACAGAGTTCAAAATGATGGAGTCGTAATTGACACATTGCATTAGTCAACTCAATTTTTGTCTTGAAGGGACGGTAATTTGATCTAAGTGTTGAAATGTAGTCCGCATGGATCACAATTTTTGTCAGACTGACGTTGTGACTTGCCATTGTTTGAAGGGGCCCAATGATCCTTAGTGGGTAAGATTCTGAAAGGGATGATTGTGTATGAATCAGTCTGAATATTATTCTAAGGAACATTCACATTGTCTCAAGTCCTCCAGGAGAAAGTTTAGATTCTCTTGTAGTGATCCAATGTTGAAAATGTAGGGAGATTTTCCATGCATTTGTAAACCAGGTGGGATATAGTCTAACATGATGTTTACTTCTTTGAGAGAGAATGGTAGAGAATAGTTCACATCCTTCGAAATTCTTGCAGTAGCTAACAAATATAATGTCAACCTTTTTAAAAAAGTACGGAAGAAGTTGTATTAAAAAAGTAGAGAAAGTCAATGTAAGAAAAAATTAACTCACGACCGCATAATGCTTTTGTTGTCAAATTAAGTGTTTTCAAATTGGAACACTGACTCAAGATCTTTTTCATACTAGTCATAGAGATTTGATCTCCAAATGTGATTGTTGTCACTTGCTCGCAAATACATTTCAACCAACATTTACTGTGGTCCAGTTGATAAAATTCATGATGGAGGACAGTAAGATGATTCACACGGATTTTGACTGGAGAAACACGTTTTTGTAAATTGTGTCTGAAATTTCATCAACTTTTGTCCTAACTTGGATAGAAATGTGGGATGAGGGTCAGGAATTTTCTCAGCTCTGAGAAAAATATGGAATTTGTGTAAGATATCCAGAGTTTCTTGAATTATTTTGGAGACGAGCCGGCAAGAGAGCAAATCTGGTTGGGTGAGATATCTACAAATTTTCCACTTTATCTTTCAAAGTGGATTAAAAAATGTACATTTTTAAAAACAGTTTGGTTGAAAATAAAGATTTGTAGTGGAAATGTGTATGGGAAAGTTTGCAAAAAAATTACTTCGATTGGCAGGGTCAGAAGTACAGATGAGGTGCAACGAATTTTTGGTGATGAGAGTTTTTTGATTTTTAATGAAGTCATTTTTGAGAAATTTGGACTTGAATATGCTACTAAATTTTAGTTGTAGTACATAGCTTTAAATAAAGATAACTTTTATTACACTATCTTCTAATCCTAAGTAAAATTATTCAACACAAGAGTAACTAAAAACGAAATACACTCTAACTACAGCTATAACTAAACAAGTCCCCGGAGAATAATAATATTTTTCCAAAAAAGTAATTAATAATTTTGTAGTTCTTGAGAGTACAAGAATAAAATATAAATGTTGCCATTAGTGATGAAAGGGACAGTTCAAAGTCAAGAGTCGAGTTCATTTTTGACTTTTAGACTTGACTTTTGTGCAAAGACCTGACTTTGTGTGCGTGTGTGTGAAAAATGATGAAAAGGGACATGGGGTTTAGAAATTTTCGAGATGAAAAATGATGTATGGTGTAGAACATGAAATGAGTAACATGGATCACTTGAAATTTCAATTATTTGCCGAGTTTTTCGTGAGTTGACCAAATGTAGTCCCGTCCTACAAATCCCCAGCCTAACAAAAGGATCCTCTCCTTCTGAGTCCGGTCTGACTCCTCAAGAGTTCATCGTGTGTGTGTGTGTGCTCTCAGTTTACTTGGACACTAGAGAGTGGTTGTTGGAAGATGAAGTAATAAGTCATTCCGTTCTAACAGTTGGTTTTGCGACAGACTGAGAGAAAGAGAGGGAGAGAGACTTTACCTTGAATTAAAGTTTCCATAACACACACTCACTCTCAACGTACACGTCCACGTATTTACACCACACAACCTGTCCATCCAAACACATGGGAGAGATGGAGAGAGAGAGAGAGTTCTCGGACAGTTCGTAGTGTTGTTAAAGTTAATGGTGGTGGCAAGGAATACGGATGACGGTCGTGCATCGATTTTTCAAATAGAATGTAAACAAAAGGATATTTATCTGATTAAATGCTTTCTTCTCGACCAACTTTTATCTCTTTAGCCCTTTCTCATGTTTACCTTCTCCTCCTCCTCCCTCCTTCTCTTCTCCTTTCCATCGTCTCCTTTTTCCTAGAATATGCGAAATATCCATTCTCTATTCTTCTCAACGCCAGTAGTCCATTAATTTTCATTCAGATATACACACTTCCTCACGCTCTTCTAACTCATCTCATCCCCCTCAACCTCTTTCTACCCAGACAGAAACACACACACGCACAAAGTAGACACACAAAGAGAGAGAGGATGACCGACGGGCTCTGTCCACTTGAAACTCTTTTAAGGTAATAAAAGGGAAAAAAATAAGAAAAGAAGTGTACACACACATATACACATCTAGTGAAATATTTGCTCATAAAGAGAAATAATTCAATTTGAAAAAATCTACGGGGAACAATTTCATGTGAAACAAGAGAAGAAAGCAAGAAAGAGATGGTTTTACATTATTAATTATTATTGCTTTCATGCTGTTGTGTACCAGCCTTCATCAAGATTTGCAGTTGACTTCTCTCTCTCTCTCTCTTTCTCTCAACACAAACACACATTTGTATTACCATGCTATTGTTTGTTGTACATATGAAATATACACCTGTATATGTATATTTGGAGAATATGTGTATGTATGCACAGCAACAAGTTGCAGCTTCTTTTTGAGACTCCCATCTACCTAATTGGTTGTAACAATGGGAGAGAAAATTATAATTTTATCTCCAATCTTTTTTGCAGCCTTATAATTCCTTGTCAGTCTGTCCAATAATGTTGTATATGGTGGAGTATTGTGGTGTGTGGTGGTAGTAAGTCACACAGGATATGTACAGCTGACATGTCTGCAAGTTGATATCATAAATAAGGGGAAAAAATTTTGTGCTTTATTCTTTACACCTCAACTTGTTGATTGTTGGTTTGGATTCATTCAAAGAAGGTGTTACAATGTCAAATTAATTTATTGGCGACCACGATTGAGAATTGAAATTTTCTCTCCCCCTCCTTCTCTCTCTCTCTCTTGTTGGCTATTCAATTTTACAAATTGTACAAACAGAAACTCGCACTCACTCATCGTTTCACACCAATAAGTCAAAGAGATTAAAAAGAGTAGTAAGTAGTTGCAAAAATTTATAATTTATGATTATTATTACAAGTTTATGTTTGACCAGAGAGAAAATGACTGCTGTGTGGTGTGTATTATAATTATAATATATTGTAGTTTGTGTGTGTGTGAGAGTGGTCCCCCCATCATGCTGACATGACGAGAAAATTAAATGAAGAATGGTTAATTTTTTCACATTTTTTTGTAAAACCTACGCTCTCAATTTGAATACATTCTTTTTTACTCCTGTGTTTACATATTTGTACCCACACTATACAAACAGAAATGAAGGTTACCTACCAAACCCACCAAAAAGAAGAAGAATTAATGATGAAGAGGATATTTAATATTCGAAAGATTTTTTGATTGTGAAAAGAAGAGAGGAAAGAAAGCGGTTGTAATAATAGTGGCTTGACTTGAATGATGAGGAATGAGAGTGTGAGGCTGGAAAAAATGAACAAGTTGCAAGGCAGTAGCACACATATTTTATATTGATCTGACAATAAGGGAGCATCCCACGAATCTCTCTCTTTGTGTGTGTGTTTTTCAGTGAGGAAAAGTAGGAGGGAAATCAACAGCCCACGTGGAGTCGAGGAGATGATGGAATCTTCCTTTTTTCATTAATAAAATCATCATGGTTGATAGTAATTAGATGGAAGTAAGGTGGGAAAAGTAGTGAAGGTGAACAGTCCTCACCTGAGGACCACCCGAAATATGAATGATAGAAAAACTTGAGCTGACCTTAATTGGCTCATCGTCAGTCATCCGTTTTGCCCCCGTCCTGTCTCTCCCTCTCTCTCACTCTCTTTTTCTCTGACTTAACATAAAAATGCATCCACACACTTACACACACCAAACTTTTGATGAATTCCCCCTCCTCCTCTCATGGAAAACATAATAATAACAACTTTGCTCTGATTTACTCATTGAATTCATCTTCTTGTTCTCGTTTGTTTGGGAATTGGCATTTTTGTATGTATTTGTATTTTGTACAGGGAGTCTTTTCAGAATGGTTAAATATCAGTGTTACAATATTACAATGCAAATGGAGGGTCCAAAAAATCTGTTGGCTTCACAGGAAGACAGAGAGAGGAAGGGAAGAGAAGAGAGACTAAAGCCAATGGCCAATTAGGTTGTTAATGAAAGAGGTAAGGAAAAACAATAATTATCTAGATGAAAAGTTTTTCAAGACAAAGAAATTTGTCTGCAGGGCAATCCTCTCTTTCCTCTCTCTCTCTCTCTTCTGTTGCTCTGTCTGTATTTGAGACTAGTTGGGGATATCATGACTTATAGATAGATAGATAGTCTTGAATAAAACTCGAATCTCTTTTCAACCAGGCTTCGTTCATACGAATTTTTTCACAGGCCACCAAAACAGTTCTCTCAAGTCCTCCTCCTCCAGTGCCAACAGAAGTCACATGATGATGTTCCTTAAAAAATTCTGCAACCTCCACGGCTTTTTCTTCCGTCACAAAATTCTCTGTAATAGATTTGACCAGAGAGTTGAGGAGTCCACCCTAGAAGAAAAGAGAGAAAAAAATGGGAAGAAAATTTAGTCAAAAAAAACTTTTATGTTTGACCAGCAGCAGTAGCAGTCAGCATTAAGTAGCAGGAGCAAGTTAAGTAGCAAAACAAAATAACGTGCTTCGAACACACACACGTACATACAAAGAGTAAGTTGGGTAAGCAAATTAAATAGTTTGAGCTGTTTCTCCCCTTGTATATAACATTATTGGCAGTGGCAGTGACAGAAAGGGTTGAGTGATTTACAACATATGAGTTCTTTTTTCTTTTTCACCCTCTCCTCCTCCTTCGTCTGGGTTCGAGACGATGGTCAATGTGAGATGCGTTTGACACTTAGTAAAGGTGTAAAAGTAATAACACGACATCAGCGAGGCATGTTGTGTGTGCAATGTGTGTGTGTGTGGATACGAGACCCATTCTTTAAGAGTTGTGTGTGTGTGTGGATCGTGTGGCTAGCATGAGATAGAATGGCAGAGAGAGAGGAAGTGCCCAAGTAGAAACATAAAATTATTTGTATCGTCTAACGAGCTGACATTCCATTTCATCCACATTTGTTGTCATGTTCTAATTAAATGTGGACAATGACGACCAGGGAACATGCCTCCTTGGTCTACGCAAACCAAACCAGAGGCAGAATACTTGTTCCACTCATCTTCTTCTGCTGGCGAGTAGTCAGAGAGTGAGAGTCAATAAACACAAAAGACAAAAGTTTATGGAATCTCCTAGGACGACATATGTAGTAAAAAAATTTTGTGTCTCTCAACCCATATAAAATAATAAGCAATGTGTGTGTGGATTTGTTAGGGTTGAGCAGGCAGTCAATTGTTCAAGTCTGGACAAGGGAAGGGGCAGTGGAGAAAAATGATGATGAGAAGTATGTGAGTAAAGATGAGATGGACAAAAAATAGAAGAAACTCACTCAAGCTGCTCCAGTTCGAGACAGCAAAATAATCTTGAATTCTCTCCGTACTATCCTCCTTGACAGTCGAATATATATCAAAATATAAACTAGAACTAGATCGTAAAAATTTTCCTAAAGTTGTCGGATCAAATCGTAATCTGGATGATAATCAGATTATACAAAAAGTCAATGAAAATCCCCCCTCAGCTTTCACTCTACAGATATAGACTAAGACTTGACTTGGAAAATGTATAGCAGATACATACTCCAAGAGAGTCAAGGACTTTTGGAAAATATGGAATTGAATTGATTTCATGGATGTGGTTCAGTCAGAGAGTAGAAAAAAGACGTGATGTCCATCTAAATTCAAACTCATTTTTACGTTGGTTCAGCGATTTGAAAAAGTTGCTGCGCGACATAATGATAACAGGCTGTGGATCCCAATCCCATAATTTTAATTGTGTTGACCATCGACACTGGACAGTCTGTGAATTGGGATGATGACAAAGCCCTGTACTTATACCTTAAAGAGTTAAAAGACATTTTTCGAGATTCCACAAGTGAATACGCAATAAAATTCATTTTTTGAGAACACATTCAATCCTTGCCATACAAAAGGAATTCCTCATTTGAATCATTTTTGATGAATAGAAATATTTTTTACCGAATATCGATGACGAAACAAAGTCCAGTGTTCCTTGAAAAAAGTCCAGGTCAATTCTCTTGATATTTTTGACTGGGATAGAGCAATCAGGATTTGATTGGTATGTTGAACTTCATCTGCAATGGCAAAGTCCAGGATCATCTTGACTTTTTCCACATTCTTGACACTGACGGAAAAGGATTTGGCAATCCGATCCTTCTCTTCTGAAGAATCTGACTCACGATACATCTAAAATACACACACACACACAAATACAGATTACAGATTAGAATTGGGGGGACAGAGGATGAAGTGAGGAGAAAACACATGGAGATTAATACATAATGTATACATATTATTATTATGGTATGTGTGTAAAATGAAGTGTGTGTCTACAGAGGGGAAAACTGTGTTGCTGTGTAACACATACACTTGATTATATGGTATGATGGTGTGTTCGTTCATGACTTCTTCATATGAATGTAAATCCGATATTCTCCTCCTCCTCCTCCTCCTCTCTCTCTTCTCTACCTCTTTCTGTCTTGCTGTCAACTCTCATAAGAGAATCTTCATACCTTCTTGTTTGTTTCCCTCCCATGACTACTAATTCGTATTCGTATTCCATATTCTTGTGCTCGTAAATTTTCAGCTAGATAAATATGATGACGAGGAGGAGCAGAAGAAGACGAGAGGTTGGAGAGAAAAAAATGAGAGAGAGAGAGAGAGAAGAAAAAAGAGGCCCACACGTTCACAACGCTGTCTGTCTGTTTACATACTATTAGTCTATACTTTTCTCAATCTTATTTACATTTCTTCCAATTTAGTCAATCTACATTACATTTTGACTGTTTGGAACATTTTTTTCCTCCCATCTCCTTCCTGGGAAACTCTCTCTCTCCCTCTCTCTCTCTCTGTCTGAGTTATATTAATAGAAAATCAGCATGTTTCCCAATTTAATTCAAGTCCAATGGTTATAACCATATGATCTCAACCAATGCCTTTTCTGTGTTCATCTTGTTACTCATTTGGTGTGTGTGTGTGTGTTTTTCTACTCTGTTGTTTGTTTTCCTCCCCATATTCAGTTCCTTCCCTTCGGAATTGAATTACATGTTTAAACACACAATGATGACTATCATTATTATTACCAAAATTTTGTTTCCTTTCAACCTTTGAGTAGGTAATATGTACGACTGGGTGAGTGTGAGTGTGTGTGTGTGGGTAACCTCCACACACACACACACTGGCACACTACTATCTGCAAACCTCCATATTAGCTCTGAATGTTGGAATTTTTGCATAAAAATTTGAAAATTCAAGTATAATAATTTCAAAGACAGGATCGCTATGGGCCATCATCATTATTATGTACACATGTGTGTGTGTGTGAGGTACGACTTTTGAGTGCTGCATCACTGTCACCCCAGCATCTTATTATTATACAGTAAGGTACAAGAGCCTGGGCTAATCGCAAATATTTGACAAGTCCCAGCTTGTGGGTTTATCTTCAAAGAAGTACAAAAATTTCAACAAGGAGAGAACCTACGTATCATAATATATACACACACACTTTAACATTCGTAACTATATTAATATGTACAAAATAATGTCCGTACTTTACGTATGCAGGGAAAATGTAAGCAGGAAGAAGAAGACAGTCCTGCTGTTGAACTAATGAAGATTTTCATATTTTTTTAATCAAGGAGCTAACAAACCCAGAGTAGTAAAATGTTGCATGTACTGTATTAAATGTACAGAGTTAAATAGGACACACGCCTTTTGTCATAATCTCAAACAAGACTCCCTTTGAGTCTATTCATGCCTTCCCATGAATTTTATCCTCAATGAAATGATTATGGGAAATAAATCTTTTTATTTTGACAGCACATTTCTCTCTCTCTCGGTTTTTTCTCAAAACCATTTAGCCCTTTAGTCAACTTAATTATTATGTCTAGTCTGTCCGGATGACCTTCTTCAAACCAAAAAAGAAAAAGTGTAAGACATCACACACACACAAACACCATCACAAGCCATTGTATAATAGGAGGAGAAGGAGGGGAAAGACTTTTTGGACTACGTCACACCTGGAAAAATTCAGTCTGAAGTCGAAATGCATGAGAAGGATCATCCTCATGACATGACATGTGGCTCATGTCAAACTTAAAAAAGCATCTTCAAGAAGAGGATGCAAAATCCTAATGTGGCTCAGCACTCGGAATCCTCTGTGTTTTTTAAATGTGTACACAGTACTATTTGTCTCTCTAATTCATGTACAAAATTGTGTGTGTGTGTGTGAGAGAGAGAGAGAGAGAGAGAGAGAGAGAGATGATTTTTTGGGAGTCTGCACAAATAAAAGTATTTATCTAGAACGGGAATTGTGAGATTGGCTAGTGGTTGAAAAATTTTCATATACGTGTATGAGTGTTCATAATATAGTAAAGGAATGGAACTACACAAAATTTTTTGGATGGACAAGGATGGATGGCTGGAGGATGGAGAATGCACACTCTTCATAATGAGATCTTCCTCTCTCCTCCTCTGTTAAGAGCCCATATTTTTTCTTCCCCAGATAAATAATGAGTTCATTATCGACGCTTAATGAAGTTATCAAGCCAAGACCATCAATACTCACACACACACACACTCATACTCACTCCTCTTTCTTCATTGTATGAACTTCTTTACTCGAGTATATGGAGCTGGTGTATGGAGATTGTGAAGAAGTGTCTATAAGCAATTGAAAAAAATCCAGGGTGTTCTCTCGCTCTCTCCATATTTCTTCGAAACTGAGGCCACTCTAGATGTGTGTTCAATACTTATACTTATGTAATGCTCAAACCTTCCCTACATGTGACTGTATATCTGTATTAGTGAAAAAGAAGCAGCAGCCCACGAGGAACAATACAATAGACAGAGGAATATTATTACACAATATATTGTTGAATCAGCTAAGCGGAGTGTTTAGAAAAATTGTGTGTATGTGTGTACTCTCTCTCTCATACATACAAAAGTGTGTGTTGGCTTCGCTGGAAGAGCAACTTTTCTCTCGGGCTCAGTCATAATCTATCGAGTCATCGTATCAATAAATACGATGCCAAAGTCAAAAGTTACATAACATTGTGTATCAGATATCAAGTATCCAGCACACACACACACACTCACAAGGCTATAGGCAACTCCTTCATCTTTCCTCTCTTTCAAAAACAAATCTTGCTCATTTATCCAAATTGTTTAGAAATCAATCAACTTGTTCTTTTCTCTCTCTCTCTCTCTCTCTCTTTTCCTCAGATTGAGTCATCTAGTCCTCACCAAGTCACAAATCCGCATTTCATCCATCCTTCGTTCCTCCCCTCCCTCCTCTACACTCATTATGTAATTGTATGGATAAGGATCAGAGTGTGTGTGGTGGGGAGAATAAAAAATCAGAAAAATTATAATAATCTTTCACATATCTAGGTACAGGTGTAACAGAGGATCAGGTACACTTTATCAAGGCATAGACTTTTGACAATATTGCAAATAATTACAGAGGTTATCTGAGTCTCTTTCTCTTCAAATCTTGGACAGTGTTCAAAAAATGTTACATTTGAATTGGGACTTGGGTAGAGTGTACCTGATAAATGACAATTGTTTTATCATTCAGTCCAGTCGTAGCCCTAATACTAGGTTACAATAGTCAAATAGTTAATAGTCATTACACCCATGTAGAGCCTAGTTACTTTGTGCACATTTATTAATTGAGTCTATATTTATTATTATGGTGCTCACACTCTCCTAGTTTTTTCTCCTCCCTCCTCCTACTCTTCGTCTTCGCTCCTCAACTCAAGATGCAGATGAGGAGAGAGGAAGAGAGACAACTCAATGGGCTGAACATTGTACATAAATATAGGCTAGGATGGCAGAGTAATAAGAGTCAAAAGAGAAAAGACGATACAGATTCTTCTTCTCATCTCAACTCACTGGCTTTCCATATCCATCCAATATATACAATATACACAGTACACACACAGTAATACGTTATATTATTATCTTCGCTTCCATCTCTTCCTCCCGCTTAATTAAAGGTGTCATTACAATTTTTTCCCTACTCTCCTCCTCTCTCCGACTTAATTACAGCTGGGGAAGATGACTAGCGCGTGTCAAACCTGAACAAGATATGGTACAAGATCCATTTCAACTCACCTGTACATGTACAGAGGCAGACAATAAATGTGATTTACAAAGAACGGTGTGCAAAAAAACAATAATAATGTAGATGTGCTTCTCCTCCTCCTCTCTCAGCCGTCGTCTCTTCTAATTCTCATCATCATCAAGGAGATCATTATTATATTTTTCGACCACTAACCATCGTGTTGTGGCCCATAGCTCCTTGTCCTCTCTCTCATATCACTTGACTAGTACAGTACAACACTACACATTTCAGTTTGGATGAAACTTCATCTTACATACTGTGCTATAATCATCCTTGTAATATTTTGAACATGATCTTCCTCTGCTCCTTTTTGATACAAGTAAAAAATCTATGTGTACACTTTCAGTCCCTCCACACACGCGAGCCACACATTTTTTTTAATGACCACGAATAGATTATGTATACCCCTTCTTGCCGTAAGTCTCTCTCTCTCTGTACAATTGTTTATCATTAGAACGACGGCTTTAATTCCTATTTTACACAGTCCTCCACTCCTATGTACACACTACACACACAAAGTCTTTGACCATCTATAATTATAATAGTGATGACGATAATCAACCAAAATTTTTAACTAAGTGGCATTCTATTTTTGAAATGAAAATTATAGATGGACTAACTAATTGTGAAAGATGAGAAAGAGAAAAAAAGTCACACACGCTGTACATACACGGTGGGGGAAAATTGATTGTGATAGTACAAGTGGCTATTTTTTCCTCATGTATCCAACTCCAACTACCCACATCATGTAAGATAATGATAAAGGACTCGAGCACAATTTGTGGTTGAGCTATTGTTGTCCGAGAACTCTCATTTAACTTGAACGCGTGCCCTTCTTCGTGGCTAGAACATTTTAGTTTCAAGTGAAAAATTAAGCCACAAAAAATGAGCCTAGAAGATTGTAAAAGAGAATAACTGTTTCAAAAAGATACTCCGAATAGGATACAGTATTAAATAAAATGGTCAGTCTTGTTGAAAAGGTGGCCTAATGTTTTTAATGATGATTCACTTCCAATACTAAGTGTGTCTTTGTGTACATTTTAATGAAGCGTGTGGATTAGAGTGGAGAGTGTTTCAAAAAAAAATTTGTCCAAGTGACTTTAGCTGTCGTCAGGGAGTCGTCCCGAGAGAGAGACATGAAGTTTAAAAAATGAGATGATGAATTTGACTGTTTGATAGGGATTTGTATCCATAATTCATAAAAGTAGATTGCATAAAGTTTATAAGGATGGCTCTGTGTATAAATGTACAAATGTTGTGTTGTATGGTAGATCATGAGATGAGGACGTGTACAGTACAGGACAGAGAGAGAGACTGTGATGGAGGCAGGTAGGTAGGGACTGAATGAGATTTTGAAAAATGACGACTGAATAGATATTTGAACTGAGGACAGGAACAAAGTTGAATCGAAATGAAGAAGACTCTTCGGTCAGAATACAAAGTACTTTGACTTAAGAGAGTGCAAATGGCTACGTACTGATATAAAAATGATACATGTGTATGTGTACACCTGTACCTTGGGACAAGATTGAATATATCTATTACGCACACACACACGCAGTCAGTCATACAGTCACTCACTCACTCTCTTCAAGTAATGTAATGTTTGTTTGTGAAAGATTGAGCACGTAGAAAAGTGTAGATAGATAAGAAGTGTCCTGGACGGTCAATTATAATATAGGTTTATTTCTGCATTAGACAAGACATCAGTCTTGACGCTGTACCCCTCTTACACCAATGATCCGCTGTGATTATTTGTTTCCATTGGCTGAAACTTTAAAATGGATTTCTCTCTCTCTCCTCTCTTCTTACTATCTCAAAATAGACACACACCACGCTGACTAACTTAAAAAAATGTGTATAGATATAGGCCAGAGGAAAAAAAGGCTGAGAGTGGAGAAGAGGAGACTTGGAAAGGAATGAAATCAAATTGAGAATGGAGAAGATATGAGTTTTTAGTTGCAGGTTGCAGATAACATGAGAGATGGATAGGTGCACCTTGTTGTTGTAGATGATCAGAATTCAGAATGCAGAAGCAAAAAGATTTTTATTTGGTCCTTCTGTCTTCTTCCTCTCTCTCTGTTTATCTACTATCCGTCTCTCATAAGCTCATAAATCCCCTGCAGTCTCTCTGTAATGCATCTTTCAAAACAAACTTGAGAGCATAAATAACTTTCTAATTTTCAAATCTGTCCCTGCCCCTTCCGTCTGTCCGTCTATCCCGTCCACATCCACGTCCACGTCCATCTCACTATTGAATCAAATCAACTTCAACCAACGGTCAATGAATTCCAATTCTATAACTCTGCACACTTCATAATCCATAACACATAGCGTAACCATTATCCACACGTCCATCTGTAACTATCATAAGTAGTAATAATAATAATATTTCCATTTCATCTCTTCCTCTCTCTCTCTCTTTCCCTGTCTCTGATCCAAGGAGAGTATTTTCATTTTCATTTTCCAAGACTCACTACTCCAATCCATCTCATTACAAATGAGATGCATATTATATATCAGTACATCTACCACCAAAATACAAAGTACCATTTTACTATTCCGATCACCTCCACACTACACACACACACACATACACAAACCGAGTTCACATTTGTACCTATGTCGATTATCCATATAGCACTCAACTTTACATTTTATTACAACTCGTCCCTGCCATTCCCATATCTTTTGAGAAAAAATACAAATAATCATATTATTAGCCTCTATTATTGTAATGTGTTATTATATCTGTACAATAACAATCATGGCTGATACTGTGTGTAATTTAAATTTTTAAAACTTTTATTATTACAGTGGATCATTCTTTTCTGTTTGTATTGTCCATGCATATTACTCTGTGTAGTGTAAGTGTGCAAGTACATATCTGCAGTAGAAAGGTACACAACTGTGAATTTTAATTAGTAGACCTTATTATTGATGAAGATATGTTATTATTATCAAGAAATTTTTAATAGCTCCCTTTCCAAGCACTACAGCTACTTTACATTTATGATGATTGCTATTTTTCCCCGTACTATCATCCACACATTAAACATACATATATGTATATTACAATTGTGAAGGACGGAAGAAATCTTTTAGTCTTTTCATGAAATCTGTGTATGATCTTTCTCCCTTTCTATTTAAATATGTTTTTGTAAAGTCAAAATTTTTTACAAAGGATTTAATACAAGTTCAAGAGAGACCCTCTTCAAGATGGAATATAATTTACATTGTTGTACATTGGAAGCATGTCAAGAGCCAACAAAGTAAATACAAGAAAAATATTGTTCAACTCACCACCATCCTACCTTCCTATTCCTAGTCTGAGGTTCTTGGAAACATTTGTCCTATAGCCCGGCTTTTATTGACATAGATCGATCTGTCGACTCAAACTCACCGAGAGAGAGTGATTGGAATACGTGTGTGTTGTTTTGGTGAGCTATTATATGTATATTAGACTATCTTTTGTTGTTAAAAGGAACCATGTGTGTGTGTGTCTACGGTTTCTTGTATCATTTCTCCCCATTGTTTGCCCTCCAAGTTCTTTCTCTATCTCCTTTCTTACACACACTTCTCTGAGAGAGAAGTTCTCTCTCTGTCTATGACCAAAGTCAACTTGTGTTAATACGGAATCAGTACTCACACTCAAGATTAGACAAGTACAAAATAATTATGTCTCTCAAAAAGATGTTGGCCCGTTTCATCCTTTGAGGTGCTAAAGCTTAAAAGTCCAAAAGAAATTAAGGAATTCCCCCTCATACACTTAACATTACACATTTTATTTGCGGACACATGTAAGTAGGCACGTATTAAAATGAAGTATTAGGAGTGACAGGAAAAGTTGTCACTCATGTGTACAATGTATGCTGCATGTCCAATCCAGAGTGTATCTGATAACATGAAGAATACTCTTCCTCGACTGCTTGTGGTGGACTTTAATTTGAGTCAAGTCATTAACTAGGAAGATGAGACGATTGAGAATAGTGTGTCTAAAAATTTCAAAGTATGTCCATGTAAATGAGTATAATGCGTATATTAGTACATACCCATAGTACAAAGTCAAATGAAGGCAAGCAAACAATAACAACAAGGTAAGTCAAAGGTGAGAGATCCAATAATAGCAGTCTCTCTAATTAGCATATTAAAAGATGATGAAGAACTACAAGAATACAAGTTTTGCGATTAGAAAAAAAACCATGTGGCAAATCTTTAACATTTGGTTCCACCTCAAATACCAATCACCACAATCAAATGAACGGAACACTGCATTGTCAATGCCAATACAAGACATGTTCTTAAATGTGGTATGTGTGTGTGTAGTATGTACTACTACATAAGCTTGGCAGTACAAATTATGAATGCAAATGACGTCAACCAGGTACACACACACACTCTCTCTCTGATATATTAGATTTAAATGGAAACCTTTAGTACTATGTGGCAGGGTAGGTTTGAACCGTCCGTAATTGTATTGTGGTTGTGATGCGTGTGTGTGTGTGATCTTTACTCGCTATGGTGACAGTCTTCGATGAGTAATGATCAAATTGCAAATGCTTACCCTAAAAAACGCTTTGATAGTTTCTTCATCCCTTTCACGCAAAACAGTCCTGTACACAGGGGTCCGAAGATCTGGAGGAATATTTAATTCTCCTTTCGTGTGGAGCTCAAAGCGTTTTAGAGCCTCTGCCACTGCCTTCTCATCATTAAGATAGAGCATCATCGACAAAATTACTGTTCGCTGTAACGTCACCAGGTGACCTTAAAAATTCCAAACAAAAAAAATTCTAAAGTCTACAAGACAACAACAGTCTATATTATTGAAGTAAAAGGAGGCTTGGCTTTTGACTTTGCATAGATTAGATAGTAGACGTGTTATGTATTATAGTAGTTAAGTGTGGGGTGGAGAATTTGCTAAATTTTTTAAAAAAACTAACCTTCATTCTCCTTGGACTCCCATCTAGTCTTCTCATTCACATTTGAGAAAATGTATCGGGCATAGGCTAAAAATTTGGTGTGAACATCTGTTGACTCTAGGAGCAAGTCCAATTGTTGTATGATGGAGGCAATCAATTTCCACACAGAATAATTCGTCTCTTCTATATAGGCCTCTATGACACTGAGAACCTTCAAATTAAAACAATAGACGATACAATAAAAACAAGGAATTTTGTACAAGTTTTGCATACGATGAAAGAGAGAGAAAGTGATGGAAAATAACTAACTTCAACGGTTGAACTTTGACCATTTTGGCACATACAAAACAGGTCATTAAGTACTCCCATCCGTTCCAGGATGGGTAACTGTCGTTGACGAACAGCTGAGAGAAATTGAGTAAAACAATCAGGACTGTATCGGACTCTGTAAAATCCATGCAATCCTGGATTCACCTGTAATAAACAAAATAGAAGGGAAATTCATAGTATAGACTCTCCTTTTCGTATCTTCCTACATTTCTTAAAGTGTGCCAACTTACATGGACCCAATGAGTCTTCCCAATCAAAATGCTGACAGTGGCTGTCTTTTTGTCCATGAGTACTTTGACTATATTTGGTTTGGCAGCGGAAGAGAATGTGATAGGAATTGACCATAACAATTCCTTATTGAGATTATTACTCCCTGTTCTGCTTTCTCTTCTGTAAGATTCTCCTTGATGATATCTTTCTTGAGTGAGTGTGAAGAGTCTGTAGTTCCCTTCTTGTTTCGTGGATACTTTGATCAGTGGATATCCTGGTTGCTTCACCCAACTATGCATGACCGTGTCCACGGGTTTCCCAGATACTTCTGTATTGAGAAAAACAAGGATGACCACATTTACTTTGAAATATTTTTCTTTTATCGGTTTAGCTATTTATGTATTTACCCTCTAGAATTTTCCATAGATCCTCACTCTTGGCCGTTTTGAACTCATAACGTTTCAAAAACAAAGTAATTCCTTCACGGAAATGTTTTTCCCCGACATAGTCACATAACATTCGTATGAGTGCAGCACCCTTGTACTTGACCACATTCTCATATACTTCCGGAATGTCAGTCATATTATTAACTGGTGACTCAATGGAGCGTGAAAATCGACTCCCGTCCAACTCAAGACCACGGATGTAACAGTCAAAAATGAATTGAGCCCACATGGAGAATTGTGATCCAAAATGATCCATGGTCAAATACTCCATGAAAGTGACAAAACCTTCTTTCAGCCAATAATTATTGAACCATTCAGGAGTCACTATATCAAACCTATGAGGTCAAATGTTCTGTGACTATAGTAGAAATTTGATTACATATCATACTACATGTGAAGGAGAAAGTATCCCAAAATAAATTGAGTGATCAAGTTACCATGAATGGACGAGATGATGAGCAATTGAAAAGGAGAGAGACTGTGTAGATTGTGCAGACGAATGAGTGTCAATGTACAAATTCATGTCTCGTAAAGTTATAAGTCCCGAATTCCCAATCCCACCTGTAAATGGAACACACGCGTTTTAACAGAATAAGTTGATGATGAGGGAATTCAAGAAAGGTAACATTTTTACTCATTACCTGGGGGTGTATCTGATAGTCCAACAATATCCAGTTTTGACAGTGGACAATTACGACTAAAATAAGTGTTGTAGAATGGAATCATCATCAAGGCAAATTCCAATGCACACTGGCCAAGTTTCCTCTTCCCCTTTTCGGTGTACACATGGCAAACCAAATTATCCGTTTGACCACTAATGAGGTCAAATTTTCCAGTGCAGAAGCACAGCATGTGAGTAGATCTGAATATAAATTTATTTTAATAAAAAATCATTATATATAATATATACAAGTTGTGTGAAGCACTGTAGACCATTTTGCGACTAACATGATTGGTGTTTTCATAAACTCTACAACATGTAAATCCAAACGGGAACGATGGGGATAAGTTACTTTCACCGCCTGGAGAAAGTTTTTCAAAAAAATTATTTTCAAAAAGTTAATTTGTACATTAAATGATTTATATGAATGTACCGTATTTGATAGTGCCACTAATTCTTTGGGTAGTATAAGACAGAGGTCGAAGGTAGCTTTAAAAGCGGGTTCGTCCCTAAATCATCATACACTGTACTACTCACTGTTACGTACACGCATATAAAATTAAATTGATGATGGCTATTATTAAATACCAGCAGGGAAAGCATCGCCGAGCATTTATCGGTTCAAAGTTTGTGGCAAGGTCACAAAATTCATGACCTATCTCATCATTATGATTCGCCCAGTATAGACCTTTACTCCCTTTGGTGGAAATGACTCCCGAGAAATTAACTCGCAAACTCCCTTGACTCGGAGACAAAGGTGGCTCAAAAATAATCTTGATTACTTCATTGTCCACAACATGGCTGCAGTGTATGGATTGTACAGTGAAAAACAAATTCATTAGTGACATTTAGGTGGTGTGGTGGACGCTCTAAATTGATTTTAAGCCTATATCCATATTTTCATCATTAATAAATATACAAAATTCACTCACACACCAATCGGCTCTTGTCGATTTTCAGTGACATCCTCAACCCAAATTATTTTGAAGACAGACAAGTCTGTGCCATTTACAAGAACTTCCCTCACATCTCTCTTAATTGTCAAGTGAACAATTTCCGAGCCTTTAAATGAAGCCATTTGTTAGAATGAAATTGAAACTGTACTAATCAATCAGTAATTTTAAAATTTGCATCTGACCTTCAAAGGTAAATGTTTTCCAATTTGGTTTTAGACAAATGAGATAATTATCAGGGATTATACTGTCCGGTAGTCGTTGATAAGTCCCTTGCGAAATCAATACAGACGCATCCTTCTCTGATTTCCTTCCATTACGTGCCATAGTGCAAAATTTTAATAATACTGTTTTTGTGTACTAAGTGATTGTAGTCATATTATGCAGATTATGTGTCTGGAATAATTTTATCAAGTACTTAAAAGACATTTTTTGTCAATTATCAACCTTCCCTACTAGTCTGTATAATTACAAAATAAGATACAAAAGTTTCAAAATAAATTACAAAAATATTTCCGAAAAGTATCTCAATTGAATTATTATGATTCCTCGTCCAACATATTTCAATTACTGTGCAGTTTACAAGTAGTTTTGAAAAATTATTCTACAATTCCAGGGCAACAACCAAGTTCAAAGGAATTTCTTGATTCATTCATTTCTGGAATTTTAAGAAATTTGATCGACGCCACTGAAATGAACTGTATAACATATCAAAATTTATGTCAATGATATTTATTAGAATTCTTGCAAAACTTTACGAACAGATAATTTACAGGCCTTTTCAATAATCATATAAGACATTGTCCAAAATATCCATATTATTTACTGCTTACTTTAATAAATCCATTGTTACACATACTGACTTTTTAATCTAAGGTCATAATTCTCCATTTCATCGCATGTTTTTTACGGTGAACCCTATTAGACTTTGGCAACTGATTTTAAGTAAGTTTGAATGTGTGCTTGATCTCTTTTCATCCATGCTTCATTGACACGTATACCCTCAATTGACTGCTGCACAGTCCCTAAAAAACACACACACACATTTGTGTTATGCATTTATAAAATGAAAAAGTAAAAATACGTATTTTTTATTTATTTAATGAACCCTAAAAATAAACTCACTTTCTGTTCCTGGATACTTGTTTTCTTGGAAGAATTTTTCTACAAATAAAAATATAAATTTTTTAAACCATTATGTGATGGTGACTACTAGTCACGAAACTGTATGTAACGTTTAAAGAAGTGATGCTAGGAATTGTAGAAGACCATACCAACATCCACAGCCTTGTCTTCTGTCACAAAATTTTCGGTAACGTATTTCACAATACGGGACACCATTTGTCCACCCTAAAAATAAATCATTTCAAGAGAATAAAGTTAGTTTATACTCGTCCTAGTGTTAGTTCACGTTGATATGATATAGCTATTCAATTAAAATTAAAGTGTTCTCACTAAAAAATTTACTGTTTACACTTACAAGATAACGAGTTTGGAAAACTTTGACTCTCTTCTTGAAAAAGTCCCAGGCAAGTTCACGACCAAGTTTGGACATTCCGACAGCAATGATGACATAAATTGTGTCTTGGCTTCGTACATCATCAGATAACGAAAATTCAAGGACTTTTTGAAGTAGATCTGCGTTCTTCATAGAACCCAGGGCACGAGCAATTCTATCCTTCTCCTCCATGATATCTGCTTCTCGGTACAACTAAAATAAAATAATGAATATTTGTGTTTAGCCATATTAATAATCATACAAATAAAACAGATTACAAATAATATGTATACCTTGAGCATTGACTTGTAAACATCTTCATCACCCACGGACAGAACGGCTTTGTAGACACAACTACGCAAATCTGCTGGGATGACTTTTTCACCTTTGACATGGGCTGCGAAACGAATTTTAGCTTCATCAATAACATCCTTGTTATCAAATGTGACCATCCGATTTAGCACCAACGAACGTAGAAGAGTTTGCAAATGTGCTAAGAATACAAAGAAAAGAATTGCAATCAGTACGATTAAGTATTTCTAGACTGGTTACAAAATAATTGACTGTACTAAATTTACTTTCATTTTCAGCGGGTTCCCACCCAATCTTCTCGGTAATCCGGCTAAAAATTCGCCTTCCGTATGCTTTGAACAATTCGTGATCATCAGTGTAGGCTGCCAGAAAGTTGAGCTTGCCAAGAATGTTGCTAATGCTGGACCAAACGGTGTATACATCTTCTTCGATGAAGGCTAAGCAAAATCATATAACGTATACTAATTATTTACATTCATGTACAAGCAAAAGGAAATAATGTAAATTAAAGAGAGATGAACTGCCATTTACCTTCTAATACTTGGAGCATCTGAAATGACGACAAAATAATAAATTATTACTATTATAGCTTTTATTGAAAAAAAATATTTACTAGCTGTCAAAAATTGACACAAATTAAATTTTTTAATTACATCCACTGTGGAACATTGTCCGGACTGGACCAAGGAGAAAAGATCATCCAAAATTCCTAATCTGTCTAAGGGTGGTATACTTTTCTCTCTTATCGCTGGAATTAACTGTTGTAGCATTTCTGGTGTATAGCGGACTCGGTAGTAGCCAACTGTTCCAGGATTCAACTGCACAATTTTTCAAAAAAAATTTTTGTGTTGATAATTTGCCCTAAAAAATTCAAGACTTGTCTATTAAAGAGCAAACTTACCTTAACCCAGTGCGACTCGTCCACATCTGGGATAGTAACTTCGATAGTCTTCTGATCCATTAGGACTTCATGAGCTGAAAGAGGAGTATACCGAGTCAAGAATATTTCGTATGTACAATCAACTTGATTAATTAAATGAATAATCACGCATACCTATTGCCCCAGGATTTTTTGAAGAAGAAAAGTTCAAAGGAATAAGCCAACTATAATTCTGAGCAGTAGCACTACCACGTATAAGAGGATTTGAGGAATATTTTTCTTGCGTAAGAGTTAAGACTCGGTTGCTCCCCACCTGTTTTTGAGTGGTATGGATGAGAGGAAATCCCATCTGTTTCGTCCATGTGGACATGACAGCGGCAATTGGTTTGCCACTTGCTTCTTCAAGGGCTGCCCAAAGATCCTCAGTGAAGGTGTTACCATACTGTAGCCAAAATTAAATAATCGAATTACTAATTGTTCATACAAAGTGTATCATAGCAAAAGTTTCAAACTTCAAGTTTGTAATTTAAACGAACCTGATGTCGGGTTAGATATAAATTCATGCCCTTTTTAAAATCATTAATTCCAATGTAATCATGAAGCATACGGATGACTGCAGCTCCTTTGGAATAAGCTGAAATGTAACATGTTTAAATCACAAGTGAGTTACATAAAGTAAATGTTAAATTGTTTAGTCAATTAAAACAACAGTACTGGAAACTCACAAATGTCATCAAAAATTTCGTCAATCTCGGAAGGATGATGGATTGGTACTTCAATTGGGTGGCTACTTTCCAACGCATCAAGCTCTAAGGCTCGTATATATGTGTCAGTGACAAATTGAGTCCAAATGTCATACTATTTTTTGAAAAAAAATTCGCCATGAAATTATCTCTAATTGACTAGCAAGGTACACTTTTTTTAAAGTAATTATTGTATTTTTCTTACTTCGGGAAACAAATGGTCCACACAGAGAAATTCAACAAATGAAGCATAGCTGCAAATCGTTAACACAATCATATCAAATAGAATGGAAATTAATTAAGGACTATCAATGGGAAACATGTTTAAAAAGTTACCCTTCATTCAACCACAAATGTGTCCACCACTCCTATAAAGAAAATTGTCAAAATGTCCATAAATTATTAAATTATCAATTCTAACAGACTACTTCTAATAGTTATTTGTCAAGTTTTAAACTACCGACGTACCATCGTCACAAGATTTCCAAACCTATTACCAACAAATCAGAAAGAAATGTGTAAATATAAACTTATTTACAGTATTGTGATTAAAGTAGTAAAAAATGTTGTAACTTGCCATTGATGTGCTATCTCATGACCTTAACAAAAATATATATATATAAAGCGTAAGTATTAACATTTCGTAAATTTTGCACAATAAATAAGGTTGTAAGTTGAAATAATACATGAACCTACCGACTACGATAGCGATCCATTGTTTGTTGGTGGCCGAAGTATTGGACTCGTCAACCAGCAAACATGTCTCACGATACCTATAAACAAAATCCCCCAAATTTTTGTAAAATGAAATAATTACTATAAAAAAATTTTGCGAGTTAAGCTTACGTGATTAGACCCCAGTTTTCCATTGCACCTGAAGCAAAGTCCGCTATATCAAAAAAAAAATCTTTACTATCCTCCCCATAAAAATTATCAAAACTTTTTAATAATTTTGATGGAGAGGACAGAAAGGTGAATATACCAATTGCAATTAAATCCATTTTGGGAAGGGGATAAGCAAGACCGAAATATTCCTTGTAGTATGGCAACACTCTGACGGTGACGTCCAAAGCAAATCGACCCTGTTCCTTTTTTCCCGGTGGAGTATAGACTCTGCAGAGGACACCATCCGAGGATTTTCCTTCGACATAGTCAAAGTCACCCACTACAAAGGCAACCAAATACGTTGACATAATAGGAGTTCGGTCATACTCCACTCTAAGTAGTTCTGGATTTGCAGAATGTTCAACACTATTCTTGACCGGCATATTAGAGAGTGCCACTTTGTCCTTTGGTACGATTAAAGCTACATCAAAAGTTGCCTTGATGGCAGGTTCGTCCCTAAAAAGAAAAAACTTTTATATTATTGGCTGATTCATACTACTTATTCTATTTTGATGTATGCTAGTAAATGTAATTATGGTTTCAATACCAACAAGGGAAGCATCGACGAGCATCCTATAATAGAAAAGTAAATTGTTCGAATATTTTCTTATGAAGCATTAGATATTGTACGATTTATGACAAATTGACTCACAGTTGACTCAAATTGAGTGACCGCATTATATCGATCAATTCCTTCTGAATCACGGTACTTGGATCGGTAAAACCCACGCATCTTGTCGTTCAACTCGCCCGTAAATTTAAGGCTGAGGGTTCCTCTTGAAGGCTTCAAAGGAGGGTCAAAGAGCAAAGTCAAAATTTCTTTTTTCTTACTCAACGACACTGATGCCTCTTGGTTCTCTCCTTGTTCACTGTTCCAAACGGCTTGGTGGACAACCAAATCAGCAGCATTTAATAAAACTTTGGGTGTTTCTTCATTGACCTGTGACACATATTAAATACACATGTA